>ML376860.1:45461-113346 GCA_005239525.1 Nicotiana knightiana
GGGGGGGGGGGGAATGGAAGAGAATTGGAGAGATGATTTTGGGGGTTTGAATGGGCATTTGATGTCGTATTTTGATGAATTTGGTATGGGTAGACTCATGAGTGAATGGGCTTCCTAGTTTTGTGACTTTTGTCACATTTCGAGACGTGGGCCCGGGGGCCGGCCGGGTTTGAACCGATTTCGGATTTTGATGATAATTCTGTATTTTTCTTTTGGAATTGGTCCCTATAGCCTATATTGATCGTATTTTGTTGCTTGTGGCAAGATTCGGGTCAATTGGAGGCCGATTCGAGGAGAAAAGGAATCGCGGAGTGGATATGTGATCAGTTTGAGGTAAGTAATGATTGTAAATCTAGTCTTGAGGGTATGAAACCCCGGATTTCACATTGTTTTACTATTTTGAGGTGACGCACATACTAGGTGACGGGCGTGTGGGCGTGCACTGTTGGGGATTATGACTTGGTCCATCCCGTAGCAACTATAAAGTTGCGTATTTGATTTAAATTACTTGATACTATGTGTTTTAGAAAGAATTTCCTACAAATTGGGTTGAATGCCATATTTAGGCCTTGTGCCAGAGCTGTTTGGACCCTTAGGGGGATTTTCTTATTATCCTCTCACTGTTTTTATTTTAGATCTATACTCAGTCATGCTATGTTTACTGATTTCATAACTCAGTGTTTATTACCCCGTTTTGAAGCATTTAAAATGTTACTATGGGCTGAGCACTCTGTTTTTACTGATAGCCCGAGTGGCTTGAGAGGTTTATGACTGAGTGAGGCCGAGGGCCTGTTATTGTGAGGATATTTATGGGATCGGGCTGCACGTCGCAGCATGTTGTTATTGATTCATTATTTTGTAAGGTCGAGGGCCTGATTTATTTATGCCACGAGGTGGCTTGTTATAGTGCTTGGGATGTAGGAATCCCTCCGGAGTCTGTACACCCCCAGTGAGCGCGGGTACCCTGAGTGAGTGATATGATGTTTTACCCGAGGGGATGTTCTTAATTTATGTTGTGCCCGAGAGGCTGTTTACGAGTGATTGTGAGGTATGCCCGAGGGGCTGTATATGAGTGATAGTGATGTTTGCCGGAGGGGCTGTTTATGATTCATGTTTGCCTGAGGGGCTGTATACGGGTGATGTTTTCCTGAGGGGCTGTTTATGATTCATGTTTTCCCGAGGGGCTGTATACGAGTGATGTTTGCCCGAGGGGATGTTTATTATTTATGTTGCCCGAGGGGCTGTAAACGAGTGAGTTTTGCATGAGGGGCTTATTATGTTTTCATCATTTTTTTACTACTGTTTTATCCCTTCGTTTGAAAACTGTTGAAAGATGTTTTAAATGGTTTTACTGAAACTGGATTTAAATGAGCTGAGTTGATTCAAAACCCTGATTTTAAAAGTCTGTTGTGTTCTACTGAGACTTCATGATATGAATGGTATATGTTTTATTGCTCGTCACTACTGCTTAGTGATCACACTCAACTATGTCTTATAGAAAGACTAAATGGGCACTGCAAATATAATTCGGGGTATTACGCCCAGAGTCGATCCCACAGGGAATTTACGTATCAATCAAGCCTTCAGAATACGCAACTTTTACTTAATCAATTTTCTCAAGACTTTTGAATATCAATTGATAATGTTTTACTATTTCTACTGACAAAATTAATAAACTAATGATTAACTAACAATATGGTATAAACAATTATAATAAAGGTCTAAGATTATGGTTTCCCCCGTCGGTGGACTTCCTTCTTGAATACTTCTTGTAGTTTGATTAATTGTCTCTATCAATCATGAAAACTCTATCTACCATAAATCTCTCTCAAGTAATTATGATAATTTACTAGACGCACTCTCTCAAGTTACGCTAGCTAGATTGCATTACAGTTCACTTTAGATTGCACCCGAAGTATCGTTATTTCTAATCCAACTTCTAAACCCTCGGTTATGACTTTCGTCTATACTCCGGGAGTGATGTTGTTCAAACAACTACCTAAATATGCACTCTCTCTCAAGTAGATACATAATAAATAGGAACAGCTAGTTGAGGATCCTTTCAATTAACTACAACAAGAACGTAGTTCAACAAATAGAGATTAACAACCAACCAAACTATATTAATATCACAATAAGTTCATCCCCCAACGGGTTCCACCAAAACCCTGGATTACGAAAATTAGCTACTCATGCTCATAATAATCAAATCCAAAATAACTTGCATAAATAAATTACAGAGTAATGAATAAAGGATGTAAAAATTAATGTTTTCCTTTGTTGAGTAGTATTCCACAAGATTCGCTTGTCTCTAATAGCATCTCCCCCTCAAAGTTGTGTTTTTGGGTCTATTTATATGTTTAGGACAAACCCTAAACGTGTAGGAGACTTCTATTCAAACCGGAAAACACTTAAAACCTTCAAAACTCGGATTGGACCGGACCAGGGACCAGGCTTTATGGACCAAACGCCCGGATAAAGCCTGGCCAGGCCTGGCGTTAGGGCTCAAACGCCCCCCCAAACGCCTGGTCCTACCAGGCTTTATAGCCCAAACGCCCAGCTATAGCCTGGTATGACCAGGCTTTACAGCTCAAACGCCCGGCTATAGCCCGGTTCACTCCTTTTCGACTCTTGATCATATTTTTGACGTTTATGCATCCATTTAGCTCGGCTTCCATCTCCAATTCACCTACATATGAAATAGACTCCATTATGCACATACGAAGTGTATTTTTATCATTAACGCACATAAAATGTAAGGCACATAATGCGTTAAACCATGAGTTCTAGCCACACATCACTAAGTATTTATTTACTTTTATTACTTACTGAGTTGGCGTACTCACATTACTCCTTGCACCTTCTGTGCAGATCCAGGGGTTGTTGGATGTGCTAGTAAGTGTTGATTTCATCCGTCGTGGATCTGTTGGAGTTAGCAAGGTAGCTGCATGGCGACCGCAGCCCTGCTCTTCTCCCTCCTATCTTCCTATAGATGTTATTAGTTGGTTTCCATACTGTATTGGTATTAGTATTATCGGACAGTTCTTAGTAGATACTCATGACTAGTGACACCCCGATGTCGGGTTTTCTTTCCGCACTATTTTTTTATTTAAACACTTTATGAAGGTTTATTTTTAAATAGATTTAATTGTATTTTAAGAAAGAAAATATTGAATGGTTTCGGTAGTGTGTCGGCTTCCCTAGTACTACGATAGGCGCCATCACGACAGGGTAGTTTGGGTCGTGACAGTAACGGTTGTAAATCTAGTCCTGAGGGTATGAAACCCCAGATTTTTGTGTCATGTGACTATTTGGAGGTGACACACATGCTAGGTGACAGGCGTGTGGACGTGAACTGTTGGGGATTGTGACTTGGTCTGTCCCGTAGCAACATTAAAGTTGAATATTTTGTTGAAACTATATACTTCATATGTGTTTTAGAAAGAAATTACTTTAAATTATGTCGGATGCCATGTCTAGGCCTTATGCCAGTATTGTTGGACCCTTAGAGGTCTTTTCTTGCTGTCCTCTCACAGTTTTGATTAAAACATCTGCACTTAGTCATGTTTATGCATAAGTACTTCATAGCTCAGTCTCTGTTACTCTATCTTTGATGCATCATATAAACGTTGTTTGGGCTGATTACTTTGATTTCTGAGAGCCCGAGAGACTGGAGAGGTTTATGACTGAGTGAGGCCGAGAGTCTGATTTGTGAGGGCATTTATGGGATCGAGCTATACGCCGCAACATGTTTCATTGATTCTGTCATGATGGACATTGATATAGCGCTTGGGCTGAAAGAGCCCCTCCGGAGTCTGTACACACCCCCAGTGAGAGCAGGTACCTACTGGGTGCGAGTGCCGAGTGATTGGGGGGCATGAGTGATTGTGAGGTTGGAGTGATTGAGAGGACTGAGTGATGTTTTTTTCGAGGGGTTGTATATGATCTCATCATTTGTGGTCTCATTTGCATTAAGCCTTTGTTTGAAAACTGTTGGAAGATATTTTAAATGATTTTACTGGGACTTGATTTAACTAGCTGATTTGACTTAAACTCTGGTTTAAAAGCATGTCGTATTTTACTGAATTTTGTGATACGAACTACACTTGTATTTCACTTGTCACTACTTTTGAGTCTTTATTTACTGTTGTTACTTACTGAGTTGGCGTACTCACGTTACTCCCTGCACCTTGTGTGCAAATCCAGTCATTTCTGGCCACAGTAACGGGTGTTGATACATATTCAGGCGCAGATCATCGGAGATAGCAAGGTAGCTGCCTGGCGATCGCAACCCTGCTTTCCTCCCTCCTTATCTTCGCTTAGTTGTATTTGGTTATTTCCATACTGTGTTAGTCTTGTTGTTATCAGACGATTGTATTAGTTGCTCATGACTAGTGACACCCTGATGTTGGGCTTTCTTTTCGCTCTTTTATTTGAGTTAAACTCTTTATTGAAGGTTCTATTATGAGCAGCTTTGAATTTTCTTTTGAAATGAAATTATCAATGTGCTTTTGGTCATGTGTCGACTTGCTTAGTACTATGATAAGCGTCATCACAACAGGGTTAGTTTTGGATCGTGACATTGATGCTCGCTTCTGGTGCATAGTTTTGCAACGTAGCAGCAGTAGCATATATGTACTCATATGATATGACAATAGGACGAAATAAAAGAATCACGGATGGGCTTCCTATTTAATGCGTATTGCGTCGTCAAGTGAAGTTGTTTGAATCTGAAACCTGCAAATCAACTCCAAGTGACATTATTTATTAGTAGGATTTAAGTTATATATATTGATAGTATACAGAATTGTTTCACCATTTAAGTAGTCAATTTAACCGGTTGGATAGCAGAATACATTTTTAGTTTTCGGGTTACCGTATTACGCTTGTTGTTAAGAATATTAACCTATTGTTGTAAGTGAACTTAGTAAAAAAATCGTACATAACATAAACTGATACTGTATATTATACTGTTGATATATGATAGGAATCTCCTCCCGCAGACACTTGGTCCTTATAGGAGAGAACAGTGGAAACTCGTGAACTTCTAGCTGAGCTTCCATCTTATTATACTAAGTATAAGTTAAATATCTTTGCCTTTTTTACTTTTTATATTATTTTCTGCCCTATGAAGTAAACAAGATGCGCCAAATCTCTGGTTCATACCTCATCTTCGTTGTCAGCATTTTCTTTGTTCTGTCAACTTGATACTTGATTATAATTTTTTATCTTACTCCTCCAGCATTCACATGATTATTCCTTCTTGCTTTGCTAACACTTTAACAACTATACACACATGAGTCTAACTTTTTTTCTATAAATACTATCAATCACCTAAAGATTACTGCAATCATTCATTCATAAAAAGTGGGATTATTAATCTAACAAATAAGATGTAGATTATTTGTCACAATAGGTTAATATGCACTCATTTTGTGAATATTCTTTATACTATCCGTATATATAAATTAAATTCTATAAATATAATCAGGTCATCGTTAGCCTCAGATTATTACTGAGACATTTTCATCCCCGTCACCTGGAACTGTTTGATGGGCACTCATTAGTTTCCATTTCAATCTTCACTGCCCATTTTAAGTTCATGAATTCTTGAAGTATAACGTTCGTTATATATGCACCAAAATAGATGTCACTGTTCCCCGTCAATATCAATAGCTAACTTTATAAGCTATAGCTAGTACTAACACGAAATTGTCGAGATTACGTACGATAAGCTATAACGTCAATATCAATAGCTAACATTCTAAGCTATAACTAGTACTAACATGACATTGACGAGATTACGATAAAACTGATTTGAAACTGTAACCAAGCATCGCCAAGTATAACCTATACTTGTAAATCAAATTTTTGCACTAATGAATCGTTATGTATAATTGATGGGGCAGCGGTCCCTTTTTTTTTTTCGGCGGGGGTGGGGGAGAGGGGATTTAATCTTAACTCTTATACGCTGCAGCGCAATTTCTTTAATACAATGTTAGCGTAACTTAATAGTATGTTTTAAGAAGTTAATTACCTTATTTATCAGGTTACAAATCTCACTTATTTTAACTACTTACATGTAGTTACTATTCAGGAGATCTTATAGTGTAAAGATTATTTATATTGTCATTATATAGAAATTAAATTTTTTATTTCCAATGGTTCTTAAATTATCTCATGTATTTTGAACCGAACAAAATAGATGAGATGCGACAGAATTGCGAATATGGATCCATAAAATATAAATTCTAGATCTGCTTTGTGCTCACTATCACGCCTATAGAAGTAGCAATTTAAATTTTTTATTATTATTATTATTATTATTATATATAAATTTAAATAGCTACTTCTATAGGCATGATAGTGAGCAGAGTCTTCTGGAGGTTAGGTATTACGCCCCTCTCTATTGTACTTATTTTTACAATCTATATACGAGGTAGGGGATAATGCCAAGCCCCCTCACCCCGGGTCAGCATAGCTCGGGTGAATGGTTTATAAAAATAAAAATAAAAATAAAAAATAAAATTATATATATATATATATATATAAAGTTTTTAAAATTTTATGGTACATATTAGTCGTTTATATTTTTGGTCTAGTTCTTTGCTATTTTAACAATCTAATTATTTGCATTTACATTCTAGTTTGATTGATAGTTTTCTTTTGCTAAGTGCAAGAATTTATTTCACGTTTAAAATAATAGATTTTTAATTGAGTACTTAAATTATTCATCACTATTTGATTCAATTATCATCAATATATCTTGGCAAATGATAAATTTCTCAAAGAGCACTTGGTTTGATAGTGTTACGTTGAGAATGTAGTCGTTGGAATGTGTTTGGTAGTGTATGTCTCATATTTAAGAAAAACCCGATAAAAAACAGAAAAATCGAAAAACCGACAAAAATCGAATTGATAAAAAACCGACTTAATTGGTTTAGCTTGGTTTCAATTTTTGAATAACCGACTTAATTGATTTGATTTCTTTTTAGAAAAAAGACTATAACCATGAACACCCTGCCCTTAACCCTCCAATTCTCTTCTTTTTCCCACTCAACTTCACTTCTCAGTACTCTTCCTTCTACCCAATCATCAACTTTTCCATGGAAGAATCATCTCCACCACCATCACCATCACCACCACCCTCTTCTAAATCTCCGTCCCCATCTCCGCCACTTAAAACCTATAAACTAACAGCTTCTTCAATATGCTATTCAAAATCAACCACCAATATTTCTCCTTCTTTCTTCTTCAAGCCTTGTAATTGCAACACAACACCACCAATTAATATCTTGAAAGACATTTCATTCACCGCTTATCCTTCTCAGATTCTTGCCATTGTTGGTCCAAGTGGTGCTGGAAAATCCACATTACTCGATATTTTAGCTGCTGGAACTTCACCTACAACTGGCACTCTTCTCTTAAACTCCGTCCCCCTTCATAATCTTTCTTCTTTCCGCAAGCTCTCAGCTTATGTCCCTCAATATGATTCTTGCCTTCCTCAGCTCACTGTCTCCGAAACTTTTGCCTTCTCTGCCCGTCTTCTCAACCCAAAACTCACTGATGTTTCATGCATTGTGGATTCTCTTCTAGCTGAACTCAGGCTCACACATTTAGCACACACAAGACTTGCTCACGGCCTCTCAGGCGGAGAACGAAGGCGAGTTTCGATTGGTTTGAGTCTACTCCATGATCCGGCAATCTTACTTCTTGACGAACCAACTTCAGGTCTTGATAGTAATTCAGCTTTGAATGTAATGCAGACAATCAGATCAATCACCAACTCACGTCAACGTACTGTGATTTTGTCAATTCATCAACCAAGTTTCAAGATTCTTGCCACCATCGATAAAATTCTCTTGTTATCAAAAGGAACTGTTGTACATCATGGCAATCTGTCTTCTCTTGAAACTTTTTTACTTGAAAATGACTTCACTGTCCCTCCACAGCTCAATTCTCTTGAATATGCCATGGAAATGCTCAACCAACTCAATCAGAAAAAACCCTTTACACCAATAAGTTTACCCCCTTCATCTCCTAAGAATTCCACCACTACTGTTTCTGAGACTAACACAGGAAAAATCAGATATAGGAGTTCAAGAATTCATGAAATAGCTGTTCTGTATAGCAGATTTTGGAAGATTATATACAGAACAAAACAGCTATTATTAACAAATACGTTACAAGCTCTTGGAGTTGGTATTGTTCTAGGAACAATTTACATTAATATTGGATTTGGTAAAGAGGGAATTGCAAAAAGATTCGGACTTTTTGCTTTCACTCTTACTTTCCTTCTTTCTTCCACAACTGAAACTCTCCCAATCTTCATACACGAAAGGCCTATTTTATTAAGAGAAACTTCAAGTGGGGTTTATCGATTATCTTCATATCTTTTAGCAAACACACTAGTTTTTCTCCCCTACTTGTTTGTTATAGCAATCTTGTATTCAGTTTCACTTTATTTCTTGGTTAGTCTTTGTGCTACGTGGCAAGCTATCACTTACTTTGTTCTAACAATTTGGGTCATTCTTTTGATGGCCAACTCTTTCGTTCTCTTCTTGAGCTCTGTTGCTCCCAATTACATCACCGGAACTTCACTTGTAACGTTATTTCTCGCCGGATCTTTCTTATTTTCCGGCTACTTCATATCGAAAGAAACCATGCCTAAGTTCTGGACAATGCTGCATTATTTGTCTATGTACAAGTATGGCCTAGATGCTTTGCTAATCAATGAGTATTCTTGCCTCGTGTCGAGATGTTTGGTATGGTACGATGAGAAGAGCAAAGTATGTATGGTAAGTGGACGTGATGTGTTGGAACAAAGAGGGCTACATGAAAGACAGAGATGGACAAATATCTATATCTTGATTGGGTTCTTCGTATTTTATCGATTACTTTGGTTGATGGTATTGATTAGAAGAGTTTCAAGATTGAAGAAGTGAGATCCATCACTTTCATGAATAGTCAATTCACCTTGCTTGTTTTTATAAATCTTTTTTTTTCCTGCTTCTAAAATGATTCATGTAACAAAAATAAGCCTAACTTGTCTTCGAAGACATCACCTTGTTAATTTTTAGCACTTTCTTCGTCTTTTGTTTAATCCTTTCTATTCTACTTGTTCTTTTTTATTTTTCAAGTCTTAATAGTTTCCTCCTCTACGTTTCAGAACACTTCCTATGCATTGTATCTACGTCTATTTGTCTACATTTAAATCACGGGAGCCTATGGTCAGTGGAATGTTAAATTAGATATTTAAAATTAAAATTAAAATATTAATATACTATATAAAAAATATTATAAGTGGCGATTCTTTTCATATCTATCATGAAAAAATATATTTAAACTATTGGTCAAAACTCAAAAAATTTGAATATTGAGAAGCGAAGAGTGCCCACGTAAATTGGGACAGAGTGAGTAACATATTTGGTCGTTGAATCATTGAACATGGATAGTTTCACGGCTGCTTTAATTCAAATGACAGGGTCGTTATTTCATTCCAAATTGCACTCATGTTGGCGAAGCTATCTGGACAAAGACAATGGAATAAGGAGTAGTGAAAACGCTCAACCACGAAAATTTAACAAACAGCGACATCACGGGTACGAATCTGAGCGATGAAAATGAAAGAAAAGGGTGTGAATAATTCGAGGATTTTGTCGTTATATAACATATAATAGCTTTATTAATAATTATTGCCAAGAAAAGAATCAGCAGGGGCCTTTTGTCTGGTGGTGTAGTAAAAATTGATGGTTTTGGTTTGCTGTTGTTTGCTTGTTTCAGCCATTGAATCAGTGTTTGTTCACGGGTTGTTATTCTTTTGCTACCACGTGAACCTTTTTTTCTTAATTCTTTTACCCCATATATATATTTGGTTCACTGGATCAACCCTATTACCCCTGATAAAGACAAAGGGAAAAACAAAAGAAATCAACAACTAACAGGATAAGTCTATGAGAAGAGAAAACTATATAAAAAAAGTCAAAACACAGGAAAATATAATTTCTTCCTTCATATAGAAGGCAATGTTGACCAAACATTTTAAGTTTTGAACCGAAAGGGAAAAGAGATTAGTCAAAGCCTGAATTCCTTATATGAGAAAGATCCATAGCCAGGGGTGTACATGGACCAGGTTGGTTTGGTTTTTACCAAAATCAAACCAAACCAACTATATCGGTTTGGATTGGTTCGATTTTGTCGGATTTTTTGGGTTTTTCGGATTTTTTGTTACGTGAATATTATTCGAATTTTACTTTGTTAAAGTTATATAAAGTTTTGATAAGTCAATATATGTTTAGTAAATATTGAAAAGATTGACAAACATGTGATCTATTAAAATATTCCAATGAGAGGATTTTGTCAGTAACACATGATAGTTATTTTCTTAGTCGTCCATCAATAATTTTCCGTCAATATACGCTTCAAGGTTAACACATGAGAGGATCCCAAATATTTCTACATTTTTTAAAAGAAAATTCAATATAAAGTCTTAAAAATATATATAAAAACTTACGTATTTATATATCGGGTTGGTTCGGGTTAGTTCGGATTTTTTTACTCAATACCAAACCAAGTCAAACCAAACCTAGTCGGGTTTTAAAATCGATTTGGTTTGATTTTTTTGTTTGGTGCAATTTTGCGGTTTGGTTTGATCACCCATGTCCATAGCTATTGCTATCACACAATCCTTTGTATAGTCAATTATTGAACCATGAACAAATAACTATTCAATGTTAAAATTAGGGAACAAAATTCGCTCAAAGCTTTTATAACCGTGACTTCCCCTTTGACAAAACTATTTTTTTTCAATTAAAGAATTTGACAAGGTGGCTGCACGTTAGAAGAAGCTCTTTAAAACTATTGTCTATATAGAATTATAGATAAACGAAAATACAGTTTCACGCTTTTAACTTTTTTTTAAACTCCGTGTAACTACAGTGCAAGGACAATGTAGTTACTCTATGCCGTAATGTTAAATTAAGAATAGGTAACTAATCATAACAAGTCTGATATAATAACCTGGAAATATTTTTCAACTACGTCCAAGGTTCTTTCAACTACGTACAAGGTTCAAGGAGAGAGAAAAGTGAATTAGGCTGCTTGCTCTAGTACAAAAATTAAAGCATCATCATTTGTTGTCTGTCTGTTTCCCCTTGCTCTTTTTGGTCCAATTATAACGTTACCGTTTTATCCGATCAAGCCACTTGTGTTCATTTGTACATTTCGAAAGCGTCATTTAGAAAAGAACACCCCAATTTTAGAGAATTTCAATACAGTTCGCTTCGTAACTCATGTGGCATATCTTTTCCCACTCCTGAAATTTCTCTGGCTTGTATATACAACTTGTTCAAGATGGGTGGATTTTATGTTGAATGCAAGGCAAGCTTTATCTGTAGTGTCAAGAGATCAAAACAATGGATGTGATATCTTAAAAGACACCATGCTATGAACACTGAAGCTTAAAAGACACAACCCAAAAAAAACTACAGAAGTGATTGACCAAGAAACAAATCCAGTTTAAGAAGAAACTGGGAATTAAGCCTTTTACTGTAGAAGAGAAATCTAATCCATAAAAACGCCGATCTTCATTTTGCTACCAACAAGAAGTTAATTCAGTGGCTTCAAGCTGAAGGAAGACCAACACACTGATAAATGGAGGTATCACGGATCCACCTTTTAATACTTTCTTAGACCTTAGAAGTGAGCATCCGTTAATTACCAATTTCAATAAGGGGTCGTCGAATGGTATGCAACAGAACAGAAAAATAGCAACTTCACTCAAGTTACCTAACTTGTTGAGCCAAATATTGTAGAACCCAGTTAAATGTCACCTTCTCTGGGCACCCAAAACCATGAGCACCACTTGTACAACATCCAACACCTTTTCAACTCCCAATATGCCATTAATCCATCCATTAATATATGCACCAAAAAGAACCCACACTGCCGTTTCTTTTAAATTAATCCCTCTAAATTTACCTTATAAAAATAATCCCTCCATACTTAAGTCCTGGTCTATCCAGGAAAAAAGGGGACTAGAGTGACCAAGAAAGCATCATTGTGTTCACAGTTAATCCAGAACTCATTCAAACAGCTGAATCCAGTTACCATCATTCTACTGGATTTCTGGAAAGGAGAAGTTAAATCTAGCAAACATGTCAGTAGAGACTGTTTGAGAACAGTTGGCATTTGGAATGGTTTTAAATTAGTAGAGTTGATAGAAATGGACCCAAAAAACATAAATGCAGATGGAAGAACCAAAGGAGATTAAAGGCAACACACAGGTACTTCCCGTGGAAAAGAAGACTTGTCAAATAAGGGGTCAGTGAAATTAATGGACAACGGCAAAAGGATGACAGTGGCAGTAGGATTTCCAATGGGAAAATGGGTTTTAGTGAGTGAACATGTTGAGTTGAGTATACATTATGCACACTCCAACAATTCTAACAGCTCACTGATAAAAAAGGAAATAGATCTTTACTTGTTACCAGCTGTCCAGGAAATGCAGGACCAACCAAATTGGACGTATAGTAGATCTAACACTAGGGTTATGAATTCACAATATGGATTTTTCTGGAGAAGTACTAGTATTAGCTTTCACTGCCCTAGTATGCTCTGTTACTTGAATATTTAAAAGCGAGCACAATTCACATCCATCCCGAAGTACCATAAACTTGTAAAAGGAGTATTTTACCAGTCTTCATTGTGCTAGTGTATACATACCACGTAAAAGTTCAAAGGATAAGCTGCTGCAAGTAAAGAATGTAATCCGAACCTAATCTAAGTATTATTGCTTCACCACATTTAGCAAAATGAAAGAAAAAGTAACAAAATGAGATCATACAGTGATCAGGCAAACACAATTGGCGCTACACTTATCCAAAGTTGGTGCTGCATGTTTCGAGATATTGTTGAACCAATCTTCCATCATAATAAGGAATCACTAAGCCAACTGCGGTATGAGACGCTTGCATCCAATTTATCCTGAAAGTATTGTAACCCACGTTGGAAATATCAGATCATCGAATGCTTAAAAGCAGCAAAAAAGTAGCACTAACTTCTACATACTTTATTTTAGTTGATAAAAGTAAATAAGTGTAACAAGTTATGGATAATGAACAATGGGAATTGTACCTTGAGATATTATCCAAGACCTCTAACATACTGATCGAGCGTAGAATTAAATAGCTCACACCTACATAAACAGGGACAATGGGACAATGTATCTGCTCAATGAAGATTTCACCGGGAAAAAGAGACTGCATTCTTTCTTTCAAGAAGAACCCATATAATTCTAAAATGTAAGAAAGCATTTAACGCAAATACTTCTTCAACCATACACGTGAATTATGCACATCCAAGAGAATGCTAATCAAGATCAAAGAAATACTAATTAATTGCATGGAAGGTGTATAAAATATAAAGCAGGCAATGTATTAAGTCCAAAACTCTGAAGAAAACTTCTGAGGGAGAAAAGGAAAAGATCCAAAATGTTCGAGCCCTTCAACACCATAGAACATCGCAATATCACAATTTTTATTGTCTTGAAGAAACTTCATAAACTTTTAAAATGAAATGCTTCAAAAACAACTTTTCTAGAGCCAAATAAGAATATATCCTGGCAAGTTCTCAAGTTTCTTTTATTTCTTTTGAATTCGAAATCACCACCAAACATGTATTAATCATGACATCCCTCTATTAGATACTTGTTCAACATTTTAGCAGCAATACTCAGATTGATCAAGAAGCAGAATGCCTCGTTCCAAATCAGCCCAGTATGACTTTTCTATTTAACAAGAAAAGAACCATGATCTTCCAACATCACGTTATTCTTCAAGGGCTTCTTTTTTTCAAATAACATGGCTAGGTGGAACCGTGGAACCACGTTATAATACTACGGAAACAAACCAACTTTAATCAAATGTTGACAAACCTTAGCAGCACAAATGCAACAAATTTATAGCAATAATAACATATTTTAGCAGTATGTAAGATAAACAATCCCTGCACATCATTGGTAAGACTGTAGGACTTAAGGACTCACTTAATAGGAGCTCCTGGGGAATAGAGCGGATTCTTCACCACATATTCAACATACAAGTTGTAAATGTACTTCAAAGATTCCCTTAGATCACCAGTCCTAGGATGCGTGACAAGGATGATCTGCAGAAATGCAACATAATTCAGAAACGTACTGAATATTTACCTCTAGTTTTTCCTACTGGTTCGCTTTCACCTATCAAAAGAAATTCAGACACGTACTGAATGCTTGTGAAGTTGAATAAAACATTATGTGTTTGTCGCCTATCGAAGAGAAGAAAGGAACCAAAGAGTATATAGTCATATACAGTTATTAGGCAATACCAAGAACATGTTCTTTTGTAACAATTAATGTAAAATAATTAGCAAGACATGGCTTCACTCTTCATACATACAACAATGTTTGTAATATGACATTCTCTAGTAGACAAAGCTCCCACCCTTCAAGTACCCTGACATGCCTACATATATAACAGTGCCTCTCATCAGGATCCTTGATCCTCGTGTTATCTCTATTGAGATGTCCTGGGTTTTGCATTACTCAGGAATTTGATTTGGAGTATATTCTGTAATTATGCATTTACCAAAAATGTATACATTGTAATTGGTATAAATTCCCAATCAAGCTTGAGGGAATAATCAAGCTTTTCAGCAAAGTACTCTCTAAATTCTTCATGGAGAGCCAGACCCATCCCAATTCTTGGTTTAGTGACGGGCCCCCATATTATATTGTCCATATGGTGGCTAGTGATGGCTGCTTACATGAGCGTTTAGCCAGACAAAAGTTCTCATCAGAGAAACAGAGTTCAAAATCATGCAACCTCCTTCATTCAATAAGAAAACAGCTGCAAAATTATTACTTTTTCTCTTCAAAGACCTCTTCTCGATTCAGTCATGCGAGCAACACAAATAGCCCGATGTTGTTATTGGATGTCTTCCTAAAGATCTTTTAATTGGTAAAGCTTTTCTCCTTTTCTCAATTTGATATTTCCTCTATAGAAGTCTGTAGATTTTTTTATCCTATTACCATTCATGAGTCACTTGGAGTAGACATTAGACATTAGCAACATTATGTGTTCTTTTCCTTCAGTTATTTTAACTGAATGTATCCAGACTACCCATCTTTTCTCCCAACCGAGTAAGATAAGGCTTATATTTATAACACAGTCAGAATGTAACCGCATAACAGATCCAAAATTTAGTAACTTCTCTACAATAGCACACTATGAACTGCCCACTAGCCCTTGAGTAACAGAATTTACAGCAACAATGAGTAAGTTGACTAAAATAGAATATGGCACCAGGATAGAGCAATGTCTACTATAGTTAGACATCATCAGAAAATAACTATAGAGACTAATATAGTTAGACATCATCAGAAAATAACTATAGAGACTAATATAAAGCGTAGATAAGAGTTTCCATTAGTTAATATCATCTGATCAACTGTATGACAGTACTCCTGACAGAAAGCTGATGATCATTATATGATAAGACCTAGAACAATTTCATTTGAACTTACAAAAACGTACAGCTCAATGGATCACTAACTGACCTTTATTCCAGATGGACTTTCCATGAAACTGAGTTTATAGGTATTGGTACGAAAGCTATGAAATGAACATCCTTGACCAGGTAACTGCGGCACCCCAAGATTACCTTTTTCAGCACTGCCCAAAACATATTTGAAGTGAGAAAGACAAAAATTTCAACAGTATTATTATGCCTTTAAAATAAGTCGTATCACAACAAAATTTTCCTAGGAGCTTAATGTTAAGCAGTTTTTTTTTGTTTATCAAATTCATCCAATCAATTATGAGCTACGACACACTTCCTTCGAATATTAAATACAATTGTTAGATCAAATTAACCCAATTGAGCAATAAGTTTAAGGAAAAGTAGAAAATGAGACCTTGTGGGATCCATCTTGGCAGTTAAAGATTTGAGGGAGAAGAGCAAACCAAACATAAGCTTATGGTCCTGCTGAGGGTTTAAGGTCTTAAGAGGCCGATTCCATTCCCTGTACAGAAGACACACTCCATTCCTATTGAATACATACAGCATATGTGCATTATTCCCGGATACCGTCGGCGGTGGCGGCGATGGGCTGATCTCTGATCCTCCGAAGAATTGCATCTTCTCCTAATACCCTACCACAAGACCCACATCGAAATTTCATAATTTGACAGCTAATTTTTTCAAAATCAACCAACTGAGAAGACCCAAATGATTACAGAAATAACCTAAATCTAAGCACATTTCATAAAATGGAAGCAAGGAAGAAGATACCTTAACTGGCTGATGGACTGCTGATGGCTAGTGAAGAGAGAATTTTGATTTTAAAAAGAGACTGCGCCTTCAATTTCCTCCGAGTCGAGTAAAAAGCACTCTTATTCCAACAGCGCTATAAGAACAATTTAGAGCCCCTTTGGATCAGGTGACTTTGAAATAGTTGATAAGTGTTGAAACTTATTTAATAAATAAATAGTTATGTATTTAGATATATGTGCTTAAATTGATAATAAATTGCTGCACTATTTGATAAAAAAATGCTGATAAGTTCTTTTTCTGTTAAAATGATTTAAATAATCTTAGAATTGTTTACACTTATAAGAGAATAATTTCTTTAAAATTTTAGATTTCAGATCGATTCAAATACAAAATACTCTATTTGTCATTTTATTTTAAATACAATTGTGCTTAAATAAGATAATTTCTATGATAAATATAATTTATTTTATGATAAGTATATAATCATAAGTTATAATAATTAATAAATTGACAAAAGTTTCTCAGTAAAAAATAAACCTAAATAGGACAAATTATTTGAAGAAAAACAAATATTGTCTTCGTCATCATAACACTTAAAAAGCAACGTCAAAAATTTGATATGTCCTTATTTATTACATACATTTCAAAGATTAATACTCAATCACATAGATATAAAGATACAAAAGAATAGAGAATTTGCTTATCTTAAATAGTCAACGAGAACTGCAGACTTGAAGGCGGGGAGGGGGAGGGGGGTTTAGGTTGCATACTTGAGGCAGTGAGTATCGATGTAAGAGTTTTGTTCTAAAAAGAAATATTTTATAGATAAAATAGTAAAAATCTTGGTCAAACTTAAAGTGCTTATAAGCTAAAAATTTATAAGGTGGGGGTGACCAGCTTATGATTTTGGCTTATTTTTGACTTATAAACACTTGGCTTATAAGCACTTTTAACTTTACCAAACACATAAATAAGCAGAAAAGTGTGTTATAACATGACGTTTGTGCGTCTTTAGCCAAACACCCTCTTACACCGGGACAAAAGACTGCACCTTCAATATAACATGACGTTTGTGCGTCTCTATAAATTTATTCTTAACTTTACGACCTTTACATATAAAAATATTTAAAAATAATACTTTCTTTTAATGGAAGTCCATTCCCTCGTATTAATAATTTATGTGGTAACATATTAGTAATCTTTTAAATTCTAACATGTCATATCACTTTTACAATAATAGATTATCAAAATTAAAAATAAAGATATAAAATTAAAAAGTGACAAATATAAAGAAATATCAGTCCTTTTTAAATGAACCAAAAAGGAAAGAGTTATACTTATTTTTAATAATGTACACAAAATTATAAGAGAGAAAGGTTCCAAATAGTCACAAAAATATAGTAGAGGCATATTTACATTATAGTGAACTAACTTAAGCTGGGAAAAAAAGAGAGATAAAACTAACTCAAGCGAAATTAGGTGAAGATTGAAGATTTGACCAAGCGTAATCAAAGGCGGATAGATAAAACAAAAGAAACAACAAACAAACGAAAAATATGCTCTCAATTTCTCTCGTAGTTCTGTCGCACCAACACAGCACTCCAACCCTACAATCATATACTAATCAATGCATCATAATCAAGATTCTATTCACCATGGAAATTTTTGGTTATCGTGAAGGTCTTTGGGCGTAAAGTGGACCACCAACTACTACGACAAAAGATCTACGCGCAATGGAAGCCTACAGAAGAATTACTCGTAGTTGATATGGGCTCAGATTTCTTTCTACTAAAGTTTCAGAAGAAGGAAAACATGTTGAGAGCCCTATGCGACAGGACTTGGTTCATTCTATACCATTTTCTCTCCATCAAAAAATGGAACCAAAATTCCTAGTCTGCACAACAAAGTTCACATACTCAGCCATCTGGGTGTGGTTCCCTGAACTCCCAACGGAATTTTACGACCTAGATATACTCCAAAAAGTGGGCAATAAAATAGGTAAAATGTTAAAAATTGATACATGTACCTCGGCAACTGAACAAGGCCAGAAAACAACTGTAATCACACATTTTCATTGGCACCCACAAACAAATTATACTATATGAGGGAATCCACCTCCTTTATACAGCTTGTGGAAAATTAGGCCATTTACAAAAGACCTGCTCCTCCTTAATCCATCCAACATCAACTTCCAACTCCTTGCAAATTACTTCACCTTCTCCCAACGCCACTACCAGTTCACCACAAGACACAAATCCTTCCCAAGAATGGAAGATGGTGCAATTTTCGAGAAAATCCACCGCAAAATCTTGCGTACACCAACAAAAATTCTCTGACACAAGGATTCCGCTGACTATAGTGCAAGATATGGCTCACACGCCACTCGCAGGCACATCCCCTAACCCTAACTACTTAATTAATCAAGCTTCAGGAAATGCAGGTAATCCCCTCTATAAAGCTAATAAAGCTTTTAACATGTAGGGACCGTAAAACTTTAACCACTCAAATAAATTTTTCAAACTACAATTAGATGAACCACAATCGCCCAACGAAACAGATATGGAGACTCAAAACATCGAAATCTCACCACTTCCATTACAGTCCACCACCCTACTAGCCCATACTATACATGAATTCCTGCCTACGTTAAAATCCATAACACACCGTGCTAAATGATGTCTCCCAAGCTCACACCACTAATTGGAATGTGAGGCAGACGGTGCAATTATAAATACCCAATGGGAGTCGGGATTGATTCCATAGAGAGCTTAATGTGGGATTAGGTATATATCTAGTCTAGTGTATGACGTGCCCAAGATTGCACTTCCATATATTTAGTTGTTTCTTTTCTACTTCTAGTTTGTACGCTAATGATTGTAATTGTAAAGCTAAGAGACAATGTTTTTAGTTTTCTTATTTTTTAGGTTATAAAATATCTAGGGTTGTAACTTCCGTCTAGTTGGTTACCTAACGAATTTAGATCTTTAGGGCATGTTTGGTTGATCGGGACACAATATAGCAATCACACGCGATTACTCACTCTATACCGCTTGGTAGTTTGAGTGATTTTGCCCAATTTGACTTTCTCAAGTCCAAATGGGTATTTCACGAAACAAGTGATAAATGCTCAAGTCGAGTCTTACTATCTCTAGGTTCGACCCTTTAATTGGGGCTATCAATTTCTTGAGTTCACCTCAATTTCTTGTTAGCCTAGTTTTTCTAGACTTAGTCTCTCTTTCTCAAGTAGAGACTAAGTCAATTAGGCATAAATCAATGTTTGCAACCATCAATTCTCAAATTCAAACAAGAACTAGGCTAAAAATCATATACTCAATCATAAATAATCCCTAAATCAATCACCCATTAAGTACCCCCAACCCTAGTTAAGGGTTTAGCTACTCATGAAAAATGAAGAAATTAAAGAAGAAACTAAGATAAAATTCATAATAGATGATTAATGGAAGAAAAACTAATGCTAAAATGTTAAACTATTGCAAAGTTACCCAATATAGTAAAGAAAAACGGCTATCTATTCTCAGGTGCACAACACTTAACCTAAAAATGACAAAAAGATCTATTTATACCCAGCTAAACTTATCGGACAAAATTACCCCTGAGAGGTTGTGCGACCGCACAATTCTGTGTGTGGTCCGCACTTTGAAGCTGACTTGACAGGATGGCCTTCTGCGGCCGCATAAACCTAGGGTGCGGCTGCACTTCCTCTGATTGTGCGGACTGCACATTTCTGAGTGCGGCCGCACTTTTGCATTCTGAGTCCGCACAATAATAGTGCGGTCCGCATATCTTCAGGCCCTCAAAACACAACTCTCTGATTCTTGTCCTCTACAGCCGCACAATAATTGTGCGGTCCGCAATTTTTGAAGGGATTATGCCAGTGACTCTTCAGAGTTTGCGACCGCACATAGTATTATGCGGTCCGCACTTTAGTCATTTTTGTCTTGTTTCGGTCCTTGTCCAATTTTACTCATTTTTGAGTTAATTTTCATTTCTTTGGTTCATTTTCCAATATTCATGAAAGAAAGCACATCTCATTAGTTCTCGAGAATACCTTTAAGAATTTTTGAGTTAAAACGTAAGTAAAAGAGAGCAAATAAGCAGTCAAAATCTCTACTTATCAACTCCCCCAAACTTAAGCTTTTGCTTGTCCTCAAGCAATTAAGGCAATTCCCACCTATATTAGAAAAATGGCTATTTCAGCTGGTCTAAGTTGAATCAAACACACATCAATTGGGACCAGCACTTACCCACCCACTCATGAATCATTAACAAGCCTATGATTTGAATGTTAAAGCACAAATAGCTCCAATCTGACGCTTGAGCATCAAGCGTTGACTTTGTTCATCAAGGAAGTTCGCACTTTCATGCAGGTCACTGTGGATCCCAAACTTCTCCTCCTATACTCTCCGGAAGCTCATCTCACTCAAGAATATAACACTCAAAGCAATGAATCGAGAAAGGTTCGCTCATCACTCTCAAAAGAATGTCACAAGCCCGGCTCTAAGTACCATATGCTTGCCCCTCATGTAGATCACCACTAATGTAAGTTTACCCGACTTGAAATCACGTAGGGATTTTTCGGCATGTAACGAAGGCTTTTGGACTAAGGAGGGAAATATTGGAATGGAATTGTTTCATCTTTCCTTTAGCACTCCATTTTCTTTTGTTGGCTCATATTTTGCCGACTCTTTGAATCATCTTTTTTTTCCTTAGGAGAACTAGAGAGACTTGACATCACTCTTTCTTTGTCGTGCTATTCATATTTCCCTTTTTGTTTTCTCTATGCTTTGCACTTTTGTTTCCTTTTGAATTTTTTCAACCTTTTCACATTATTCACTTTCTTTTTGTGTTTTTCTCTTGTTCTTTTTTTCTTTTTCTTTTTCTTTGCCCCTCCCTTTCTTCATTTATTTTCTTGTTTTGTGCCTTGATACCATATTTAAACTCCTCGTCTCTCCCCCAAACTTATGATTTCGCCATTTGTTTCTCATGAGTGCTAAAGAAAGCTCGGGTGCCAAGAGAGGGTCAATGTAAAACGGGTAAAGGCTTGTAACGTGATTATCGAATAAAAGAGGCTTTAGGCTCAAAAAGGTTGATTAAGGATGATATCATTGGTGGGCCATGGAAGGTTTCAAAACGGGTCAAGGAGAGCCTACAATCACTTCTCAAGCCAAGCTAGCTTAGAACTTCGCCTAGAAACACATTCGGGGCAAGTTCTAGACCATTCGCACGGGTACTTGGACTCGTAACAAAATACCTCACTTCTCACACAACCAGATTGTTAAAGAGACTAGAGTATAGGGCCCACAACAATCGCATTCGATATTTCAACTCGCTAATTGTTCAACTAAAGCACCCGATGATTGCCTAAGCCAACACAAGAGTCAGAAGGTCACCAACTAGAGTCATTTCTTTCCAAAAAATTGTTTTTAACCATAAGTAGTTAAGTGTGATGGTACCAAGTGAAGCATTTTTGACTCTTATTTATTTATTAATAAAACTATTTCTACCTAAACATCAAGAACAGACTCGATCCCTTAAGAAGGTAGTCAGGCTATCCACCGTTGGGAAGAGCCACCCGGTTCATACAAAACCTACCTTTGGAAAGAACCATGAAGAAAACCAAAGGCTTATCGTTCACTCAAACGTCAAAAGAAGATAACAAATAAAAAAAAAGCTAACAATTCAAAAAGAAGCTATTAAGGTAACTAAAAAGCTATACTATTAATAAAACCAAATGAAGAAGCTATGAAATAAACTACTGAAAGTAAGGCAAATGAATACACAGACCGAGGGAAATAGAATATATACAAGAGGGATGAATATATACATAATGAGCGAGAAAATAAAAATAAAAGAAAAAGAATATTAAAGTTATAACAGGCCAAATGTCATCAAATGTCATCAAAATAGACCACCCCCCCTCCCGAATAAGAACAAGCATTGTCCTCAATGCTTAGCATAATCAAAATAAGTGAGGGTAGAGGGTAATAAAAACTCCCTATGTGGTCTCAGGGTGACTGGCATCACCACCACCCTAGGGCTCCACCAAATGTATCTCATCATCATCTGGCTGGGGAACAACAAGGTTGGCGAGAATCTCAAGCATCTCCTCAGCAGTGTGGGCAGTAAGATCTGGCTCGTCAGACTGGCCAGCCGGTGCCTCTGCTGATGGTGTTAATGGGTTTGCTGGTACTGATGGATTTGTCTCCATCAGTAGGTCAAATGGAAAATCACCCGCTGCTGCTATCTTCGTCACCTCCTTTCTCAAACTCTCCACTGATTTCTTTGAAGCCACCAGTGTACTATAATAGTCTTCTGGTTCTCCAGTATCTTTTTCAATGTTTCCTCCACTGATGGAGGAACTTGTGGTGCTGCTGGAGTAGATGATTGTGCTGAAACAATACTGGATAGGCCAGACAGCTTAGAAGTGGTTGTCTGTATCTAGTTGTTGAGGCTCGCCAAAGTCTAGGAGACTCGCAGCGCAGTGAGTGGATAAGTGGATGAGGCTGGCATGGTACTGAAATTGATGGCCTAGAAGATGAAGGTGGTGGCATGTCGGTTATCCCGGTGGAAGGCCCGGCAGCTGTGGAAGGCATGGGATCTGTAGATGGCTCAGTAACAGACTCTGTACCCACCACCGATGGCTCGTCAGACTGACCAGTTACCTTACCCTTGAACTTTGGGTTGTACACACCTGCAAGTGGTACCATGAGAAAGGCTTCTTGGCCCTTACTTTTGTATCATATGGCCTTGTTTTTCATCGTTGAAATACTCTGCTAGGATCTTTCACCTTTTCAGACAGCTAATGTGATGTTGGTCGACATGATGGTACCCACATTGATTGGGAGATTTTTCTCATTCAAACTCGGATCAATACAACTGCACACAAAGGTCTGCCACGCTTTAGCTTCAAAATTTAGGGTGGCCCAAAGGATAGGAACCCCTGTTGTGATCCACGGTGGTGGTGGTCCTCGAGCAGCCAACATCTCAGCTAGCCACAGGCGAGCTGCATCACCCATAGCAAGATTTTCCAAGTATCGCACTGCCTCAACCTCTTCAAATCCAGGTAAGTGTTCAAAGTGCAGAGGTCGAACTTGACTTTCAAATTTCTCACCTTTTTTTATCTTGGTACCCTTCTTTATGTGAACCACATTGGCATAGAACTCCCGAACCAAGTGCTCATTTGCATCGATGAAACTTTGGGTGAACCATCTCATCCCTTTCACTCCTGAAACTGTCTAAGGACATTTGGATTGTGAATATCCAAATCCTTAATTAAGAACTGTCGCTCAAGTGTGAGCGATCTCTGGGACCACCAATCTCTGAACCGTGTGAATGTCGTCAAACTCACAAACCGATCCTCACAAGTTTCCTTATTCTTCGACCTCTATAGGACGCCCACTCGAGTGTCCCATCTATACCATCATTCGGGATATCATCATCATCCATATCAATTGCCACTGGTGCCGGAGGAGTAGGTGTAGAGGAGGGCTCTGAACCCTGGCTACCGGCATCGGAACCCTCATAATAACTTGTCGTAATAGAGGGTTCGTTGCGCAATTGATATATCCCAGTGGGCTGTGGTGGCTGGGACTGGGCCTCAGGTTATACCTCCATTGAATGACCCTCGGAGGCTTCCCTAGATGGGGCATAAGAACTGGATTCTGAGGGCTCTATGGCCCTTCCTCTCCCGATGGTCGGCTTTTTGGCAATTTTCTTAGATTGCACTCCTAGTGGGTGAGTGCCTTTTCCTATTCCTCAGGAGGATTCACCTCTCCCTTTAGATGTATCGCATCTACCACATAATCTAACCATTGTCTGCAATACAAGGTACATACGTCAGTTGAAGTTCAAAATAGGTTAAACATTGTTGTACAGTTGCAGGATAACATTTCATAGAAGAGACAGAGCAGACCGCAAAATTTTGAGTGCGGACGCAGATTGTCATGTGCGGACCGCACATCTTTAAAGCGCAGTTGCACACCCTGAAGTGTGGAACGCACAATTTTTAGTGTGGCCGCACATCCTGAAGTGCGTACCACACAATTTTGAGTGCCGCCGCACAATTTCAAGATAAGACACTGGTTCTCTGAACTTCCAAAGTGCGGTCGCACATGTTTTTCTACGGCCCCACAATTTTTTTGCGGACCGCACAATTTTGAGTTTGGTCCGAACTTTTCAAGTACATGTTTTTTCCTAATTAACAGCTCTGCGGACTACAAAATTTGGTGTCCGGCCGCACAATTTGAAAACCTATGGCACTATAATTTTTTTCAAATTAGACATGGTATTTGCAATTAAACATGATCAATGGCCTACCTAGTCCCATATGAACATATATGAAATTACCCACATGATTTTTAGCACATGTGAAGAACATTTGACAATTTTAGGCCACAAATAACTAAACTAATCAAGAACAAAGATCTAAGTAAAATGGAAAAATCTAACATGGATTGAACATACCAGTGATAAGGAATGCAGATGAGAATCTAGACTTGATGAATTGATTAAGGAGTGTGAACAATTTTGTGATGCACAGTGTTTGTTTAGGGTTCAAGAGCTCAAAGTGTGTAAAGTTGTGAATAGTGCTCAGAGGCCCTATTTATAGGTTGACCAAGTAGATCAAAAAGAGGGCTGAGTGCGGCCACACAATTTTGAGTTCGGCTGCACAATTTTAAGTGCGGTCCGCACTCTTTACCTGTACTTGTGCTAGGATTCTGCGGTTTGCACAAAAGTGAGTGCGGCCGCAAAAATTTGTGTGGTCCGCACAATTTTGTGTGGGGCCGCATATTGTCCTATTCTCTGCAACTCCAAACTTCAAAGAGTTTGCATATTTGGGTCTCTAGTTGTGCGGCCGCAAAGTCTTCTCTGCGGTTGCAATCACTATTGTGCAGTCCGCATAATTTTTGTGTGGTCCGCACTTTTTCAACACTTGGCCAATTTTTTTCAACCACAGTCCTTGCAATGCATATTCATTCCTGCAATTCACTTCAAAACTAGTTAGCTCACTACAAAATCAATCTAAAAAGGAAGAAAATGAAAAATGTAAAGAAACATGGGTTTCCTCCCAAGAAACATCTGATTTAACGTTGCTGCATGACATAGGTTACCATCAATCACTTGAAATGAATTAACGCCACAACGTGGCCATCATCAACTTTGCCAAGATAATGTTTCACCGGGTAACCATTGACTCGAAATACTTCATCATTTCTGTTCTTCAAGTCTAATGCACCGAAGGGTGTCATATGCACAACCTCAAATGGACCACTCCACTTGGACTTCAACTTTTTCGGTAACATCCGCAACCGAGAATTGAACAATAGCACAAGATCACCTTCTTTGAACTCCTTGTTCAGGATGTACTTGTCATGGTGATACTTCATCTTGTCCTTGTATAAGGACGAACTTGAATATGCATGGTACCAGAATTCATCAAGATCATTCAATTGTGCCACCCTTAAGTTGGAGGTGGCATCCCATTCAAAATTAAGCTCTTCAATGCCCACATAGCCTTGTGCTCAAGTTCCACCGGTAGGTGACAAGCTTTCCCGAACACTAACCAATACGGAGACATACCAATCGGTGTTTTGTAATCCTTCCTATAAGCCCAAAGAGCATCATCAAGTTTCTTTGACCAATCCGTCTGGTTGGCATTCACGGTCTTTGTCAAAATACTCTTGATCTTCCGGTTGGAGACTTCAACTTGTCCGTTTGCTTGAGGATGATAGGGGGTCGACACTTTGTGAGTGACAACATACTTTGTGAGTAAGGTATCTAAAGATTTATTGCAAAAGTGCGATTTTCATCGCTGATAATGGCCCTTGGAGTACCAACCTCATGAAGATGTTCTTTTTCAAAAATTCCACCACACTGCGAGCTTCATTTTTGGGTAAAGCCACGGCTTCAACCCATTTTGACACATAATCCACAGCTACCAATATTTAAGTGTTCCCACAAAAGCTCACGAACAGACCCATGAAAGCAAATCCCCACACATCAAAAATGTCAATCTCCAAGATGGTGGTGAGGGGCATCTAATTTTTCTTAAAAATCCCACCGGCCCTTTGACATTCATCACAACGCTTGACGAGATCGCTAGCGTC
This sequence comes from Nicotiana knightiana, assembly GCA_005239525.1. Taxonomy (NCBI): domain Eukaryota; kingdom Viridiplantae; phylum Streptophyta; class Magnoliopsida; order Solanales; family Solanaceae; genus Nicotiana; species Nicotiana knightiana. Next base: position 71,900 of record ML376860.1, read on the forward strand.
CTTGTAAAGTAAGCCAATAGAATCCACAACTTAACACTTTTGTTGCCGTTCTAGCTCCACCATGGTGACCACCATATGGTGAAGAGTGGCAAGCCTCAAAAGTTTCCATTTGTTCTTCCTCCAGCACACATCGACGAATCATACCATAGGGACAAATCCGGAAGAGATATGGCTCATCCCAATAATAGTCAAGGCAATCCCGTTTGAGCTTCTTCCTTTGGTTTGAAGAGAACTCATTCGGTATAATACCACTCACAAGATAATTAGCTAAGTTGGCAAACCATGGCATCCCGGTCATTGAAATGGCTAGAAGTTGCTCGTCGGGGAAGGAATCATTTATCTCAAGGCCTCATGTGGCTTGCCCTCCTCCTCCAACCGAGACAAGTGGTCCGCCACTTGGTTTTCACTACCCTTGCGGTCTTGAATCTCTAAATCAAACTCTTGCAATAGAATCACCACCACATTAATCTTGCTTTAGAATCTTTCTTGCTCATCAAATATTGAAGCGCCGCATGGTCGGTATGAACAATCACCTTTGTACCCATCAAGTACGGGCGGAACTTCTCCATAGAAAAAACAATAGCAAGGAGATATTTTTCAGTCATTGTGTAGTTGACTTAGGCAACATTCATGGTCTTACTAGCATAGTAGATCGGATGGAATATTTTGTTGATACGTTTTCCCAACACCGCTCCAACCTCCACATCACTTGCATCACACATGAGCTCAAAATGTAAGCTCCAATCCGGTGCAGTGATAATCGGAGTAGTAGTCAGCTTGAACTTGAGCAATTCGAATGCCTTCATACAATCCTTATTGAAATAGAACTTGTCATCCTTCTCCAAAATTTTACACAAGGGGTTTATCACCTTAGAAAAGTCCTTGATGAATTGGCGATAGAACCCCGCATGACCCAAGAAGCTCCTCACTCTGTAACGATCCGATCGGTAGTTTTGAGAACTTAAGTCCCGCTCGGTAGCATTTGATCTTGAGAAGATTCGTATGGTGATTTTGCACTTAGGAGTGTGTCTAGATTTGGATTTGGAGGTCCATAAGGTGATTTGGAGCATTTCAGCAAAAGTTGAAGTTAGGAAAGTGGAAAGATTTGACCAATGGTTGACTTTGGTGATATCGGGGTCGGAATAAAATTTTGAAAGTTGGAACAGATCCATTATTTCATTTGGGACTTGCCTGCAAAATTTGACGTCATTCCGGGTTGGTTTGATTGGTTTCGCCACGAGTTTTCGAAGTTGGAAGATTTCAAAGTTCATAAGTTTGATTCTTGGTGCGATTTGTATTTTCGACGTTGTTTGATGTGATTTAATACCCCGAGCGAGTTCGTGTTAGGTTATAGAACTTGTTTGTGTGTTTAGACGGGGTCCCAGGGGGGCCTCGGGTGTGTTCTGGGTGGGCATCGGGTCATTTTCCTCCTATTTTGAAATGTTGTTCCTGTTTTCTAGTGTTCGTCTTCGCGATCGCGAAGAGCCAATTCGCATTCGCGAAGTGTTACTGCTGACCACCTCGTACTTCTTCTTCGAGTTCGCGTTCGCGAATGTTAGCTTTCCCTTTCATCGCGTTCGCGGTAAGCCTTCCGCGTTCACGAAGCTCTTCCTGGAAACCTAATATTTCTTCTTCGCATTTGCATTCGCATTCACGTTCTTCATCTCGTGTTCGCGTAGGTTCCACCCCTTGTTCTTCGCGTTCGCATTCCTTCCCTCGCGTTCGCTAAGGGTTTTTCTGGTTAACCTTACTTTCCTTCTTCACGAACGCGGGCCTTTCTCCGCGTTCGTGATGCTTTCAGACCTGGGCAGAATATATGTTTTCCAAATCGAGGGTTAGGCCATTTTCATCATATTTCGACTTGTAGAGCTCGGTTTTGAGCGATTCTTTGTGGGATTTTCAAGCAAATCGATTGGGTAAGTGTTCTTCACCTAGCAATTAATATATTCCATGATTTTATCTTCATTTTTATCATTTAATTTGTGTTTTGAGTTGAGGAAAATGTTGGTTTTTGAAGAAAATTTTCAAAATGAAAAATCATGATTTGAGGGACGAAATGGTATCGGAATTTTATAATTTTTGTATGGTTGAACTCATATCGGAATTGGGTGTTCTGGTTTTGTGAAATTTGTCAGGTTCTGAACTACATGCCTGGGGGTCGACTTTTGGGATTGATTTCTAGATTTTTGTAAAGATTGAGACTTTATGATCCGCAATGGTTTCTTATAAGTTCTATTTGTGCTTTGAAGTTGTTTTGGTTAGATTTGAGCCATCCGGAGGTCTTTTCACCCGAGAAGTTCATTTTAGAGTAGTGATTTGTCTTCTTTGAGGTAAGTATCTTGCCTAACCTTGTGTAGGGGAATTACCCCTAAGGAATTGAGTCTTCTATGTTAACTGTAGTCCATGTACGAGAGGTGGCGAGTACGTGATCAGACTTATGTTGTGGAAATTGGCCTTTTAGGTTTTCTAGGTTCTTGTATTCATTAAATATGTAGTTGTACTCGTATGATTACATTCCTTAATTATTAGTTTCACCTTTACCTGCTTAATTGAAATTAATTGCTTCATGGCCCACTCTTACTATTATTTGATTCATATGTGCCTTGAATGATATTGTTATTTCTTCCACTGCCATGTTATCTTTTCCCTAATTGCTTATCTCTATTTGAAGTTGTAGTTATCCCTTTTGTAAATGTTCTCCCTTAATTAAGATTATGGTGATCTTCCCACCGCTTATCTTTATTTGAATTGGTTGTATCTCTCCGTAATTGCCCAAACTTAAAAGAAGCTTAGAGGTTCTATGCCTTAGTGAACTTGCCCTTATTTGGAATTATTGGACTCGTGTTAGTTTCTTGTGGTCGAACCGTACATTATGGGAATATTGTTACATGTTATTTTCTTCCTTGTTGAGTTGTTTTTATTATGCGCAATATTCCTTATTATAGTTATTCCCTGTGAACTAGTTTTACCTTTTCTTGTGATCAAAGGTTCTTGAGTCGATTTATTTACCGTACTTTGTATTATTGTCATTTGTGTTGTTGTACTTGTTGTGGTGGTGCATGAGGTTTCTGTCATGCGGTTTTTTTTATTGTGATGCACAAGGTTTCTACCGTGCGGTTTTTGTTATTATGATGCACGAGGTTTTTCCATGCGGTGCTTGTTATGGGGTTGCACGGGGTTTCTGTCGTGATGTTGTTACTATTGATAATTGCATATCCGGTAGGACAAGGGGGGATATATATATGTGGGTTGTGCATGTGATGAGACAATATGGAAACATGATTATGTACGTGTGGCAAGACAAGACGGGCATTTACTTTCCTAATGCACACATGGCGAGACAAGGTGGGATGTGTCAGGGATTGATTTTTGATGACTTGTGTTGGCCTGGGGGCATTCTTGTATGATAATTATGTAGTGGTACACTTACCTGTGTGAACTTTATCATGTGAAAGTTGTGAGAAAATATTTTACGTGTTGTCCGTTTCTTTTTTTATGCTTACTAGTTGGTTTGAAACTATGTTAGGACATTTGCACAAGCATACATGTAGTTAAGCATTCTTATCGGCTAAGAGATTTTCTGGATATTGTTGAGTATATATACCCTTGTTGTTTTTTTCTTCTATGTGAGAATGGCTCTATAGGCGTGTGATTCGTCAGTGCGGTTATGAGGTGTTATGAGGGAACAAGATTCCCAGTGTTAGGGTTCAGGTATTGGGACCAGTGAGTTGTGATTTGCCCGAGGTTCGGTACCTCGTGGAGTTTATTGACTAAAACCTAATGTGAAAATGGTTGTTATTGTTGAGTTATTACTTGTCTTTTCCTGTATTCATGATCTTGGATTTTGGATTATTTCCGTTCACTATTTTGTGTTATTTCTATGGTATTCCGCTGATACTTGTTGTTTTCTTTCTTATTTCAATTACTATATTGTTAGCCATAGTGTGTAGTCTTTATGTAGATATCATATTTCGATGTTCCTATACTTATACTTGTTCAGTTTATTAAACCACTGGGTGTCTTGACTGTTCTTCGTCACTACTCTACCGAGGTTAGTCTTGATACTTATTGGGCATCATTGTGGTGTTCTCATACTGCACTTCTACATATTTTTGTATAGATCTAGGTATTGCGTAGCCGATTGATCGTTAGCTAGCAACGCGGATTGCTATTGTGGAGGCTCAAGGTAAACCTGTTGCATCGTTCATAGGCTTCGGAGACACCGTCCTATTTTGTTCATACACTGTCTTTATTTATTTCTGAACAGTTGTATTTAGAAGTTGTAGTAAAACTCTATAGAGCTTATGGCTTGTACTACCGGGTTTTGGGGAAATTGTATATTGTATAGGGAGTTTTATTTTAGAAATTATTAGATATTATTTTATTATTATTGTTGTTATTCTGTAAATGTTAGGCTTACCTAGTCCTTAAGACTAAGTGCCATTACGGTACCCAACAGAGGGGAAATTGGGTCGTGACACACTCCCTTCACGGATGTAGGGGGAGGGAGTTTGGAGATCACCTCAATTTTTGCTTTATCAACCTCAATACCATGCTTTGAAATCTTGTGACCGAGGACAATGCCTTCCTCGACCATGAAGTGACATTTCTCCAATTCAAAACCAAGTTTGTTTCCTCACATCTTTCTAATACCTTGTCCAAGTTGTCCAAGCACTCATCAAAAGAATTCCCCACCACGGAAAACTCATCCATGAAGACCTCAATAAAATCCTCCCCCATATTGGTGAAGATGGACATCATACACCGTTGAAAAGTCGTCGGTGCATTGCATAACCCAAATGGCATCCGCGATAATGTGAAAGTACAATAGGAACAATTGAAAGTAGTCTTCTCTTGATCCTCAGGATCAATAAGAATTTTATTGTTGCCAGAATATCCATCAAGGAAACGATAAAAAGCTCGTCCGCCCAACCTATCAAGCATTTGATCAAGAAATGGAAGCAGAAAATGATCTTTCCGGGTGACTTTGTTGAGCTTCCTATAGTCCATGCACACTCTCCACCCGGTGACCATTCTTGTGGGGATCAACTCGTTCTTGTCATTTGTTACCACAGTCATTCCCCCTTTCTTTGGGACACATTGCACCGGAGAGGTCCACGAGCTATCAGAAATGGGGTAAACAACCCCGGCATCCAACCATTTTATGATCTCCTTCTTCAACACCTCTTGCATTGCTTCATTTAATCTTCTTTAATGTTCAACGGACGATTTGGCATCCTCCTCCAAAATAATATTGTGCATGAAAAAGGCAGAGCTTATGCCCTGAATATTCGCCAATGTCCATCCTATAGGTTTCTTCCTCTTTTGAAGCACCGGCGAAGTATAATCTACATGCACGTTAGTCAAGCAAGAGGAAAGAATAACAGATAAAGTAGAACATGGGCCAAGAAACTCATACTTGAGATGTGAAGGCAATGGCTTTAACTCCAGATTGGGAGGCTCCTCAATTGAGGTCTTTGTTGGAGGAGTCTTCCGGTTCTCAAGATCTAAGGACAATTTTCGGGGTTCATAAGTATATGACCACATTCCTTGTAATGCATTTATACATTCCACAAAGCCTTCCTTCTCAACATCATCATGATTAAGCAATACAACTTCCAAATTGTCATCAACATTCATCACGGCACTAGCATCATCAACAATCACTTCGGTCACTAAGTCCACAAACGAACAAACTTCATTGTTATTCGATTTCCTCAAAGATTTGCACACATGGAAAAACACATTTTCATCGCCCACCCGGAAGGTGAGCTCACCGGCTTCCACATTAACAAGAGCCTTCCCCATGGAGAGGAAAGGTCTCCCCACAATAATAGGCACCTCATAGTCCACTTCGCAATCAAGAATCAGAAAGTCCGCCTGAAGGATGAACTTATCAACACGAACTAACACATCATCAATAATACCCAATTGTCTCTTCATAGTACAGTCCGCCATTTGCAACCTCATATATGTGGGTCTTGGTTTCCCTATTCCCAAAGTTTTGAATATCGAGTAGGGCATCAAGTTGATTCTCTCCCCTAGATCACATAGAGCTTTGGCAAAATCGATGCTCCCAATAGTGCAAGGAATTGTGAAAGCACCGGGATCCTTCAATTTCGGAGCCATTGAGTGCAAAATAGCACTCACTTGATGTGTCATCTTTATTGTCTCACAATTCATTATCTTTTCTTTGTCACCAAATCCTTCATAAACTTTGCATAACCGGGCATTTTTTCCAATGCCTCAACCAATGACACATTAATGGATAAGCTCATCATCATGTCAATAAACTTCTTAAATTGGTTCTCTATATTTTTCTTGGCAAGTCTTTGAGGTTATGGAGGAGGAGGCCTTGGCATTGGTGCCTTGTCCTTTGGCACTATCGGTTCCGGTATGTCAATCATGTGTTCCCTAGACGAGTTCACTTCTTCTTGGGTCTCCTCCACACTTTCATCAATATCAATTCTCACTTCTTCATTAGTTGAACCACATTGCTTGGAATCTCATCTTGTTGAACCACTACATCATCATTCACAATTCTTCTTTGACTTGAGGTGGTTGCATCTCCACCTCTTCCACTGCTTGTGGTTACGGCCATGACATGTCCTGTGTTGTTCCCACCTTTCGGGTTCACCACTGTATCACTAGGTAGTGCCCCCCTAGGACGAGTGTTTAAGGCTTGTGAGATTTTCCCCAATTGAACTTCCAAATTGCGGATTGAAGTGTTGTGAGAGGCCAATTGAGCATCAGAGTCGGCATTTTTGTCCATCATTTATTTGAACATATTTTCAATCCATCCCATTTCATTGTTGGAAGAACTAGTACCTTGAGACGGATAAGGAGGCATGTTGCTTGGTTGTTGATACATCGGGAGACTTTGAAATCCCGACCCCCGATTCCCTTGATTATTATTCCAACCACCTTGGTTGTTGCCACCCCAATTACCTTGGTTATTGCCACCCCCAATTGCCTTGGTTATTTCCTTGATTATTCCAATTTCATTGATTATTGTTATTGTTCCAATTACCTTGATTGTTGTTACCACCACTCCAATTTCCTTGGTGGCTTTGCTTGTTCCAATTCCCTTGATTCCCTTATGATCGCCATTATTGTGGTTCGGGCCTTGTGAATTGTTTCTTTTCCCTTGGTAGTTGTTGAAATATTGCACTTCTTTTTCATGCTCATTATGCGAATCACCTTATTCAAAGCCACTATCATCTTGCACAAATTGTTCCACACGGTTTTGTACTTGTTGATGGCTTTGCTTGTTCCAATTCCCTTGATTCCCTTATGATCGCCATTGTAGTTGGTTCGGTCCTTGTGAATTGTTTATTTTCCCTTGGTAGTTGTTGAAATATTGCACTTCTTCTTCTTGCTTATTATACTAATCACCTTATTCAAAGCCACTATCATCTTGCACAAATTGTTCCACACGGTTTTGTACTTGTTGACCTTTTTCCTTATTTTGTTCATCATCATATTGACACCTTCCATCGCATTCACTTGCTTAGACCTTGAACTTGTTGGAGTTGAGATTTGGCCAATTGATTCATTGATGTGGTCAACTCGGCAATTGCTTGCCCATGATCATGTAGTTCTTTATGTAGGTGAATGACATTTGGATCACCTTGAGGAACATTAACTCTACTTTTCCATGTCGATGAAGTATCCGTTATTTCATACAAAATTTCACAAGCTTTGGCATAAGGTGTTGTCATGAAATTTCCACTGGCAAGTTGGCTGACCATGCATTGATTTGTCGTGTTGATCCCCCTGTAGAAGGTTTGTTGGATCATGGTCTCAGTCATATCATTATTCGGGCACTCTTTAACCATGGTACGGTACCTCTCCCAAATCTCGTGCAAGGGCTCATTGGGTTCTTGCTTAAACGCTAGAATCTCATCCTGAAGTGTAGCCATATGCCCGGGAGAAAAGAACTTGGCAATGAATTTTTTCGCCAACTCATCCATGTATGGTTGGAACAGTTGGGCAATCATTCTAACCAATCAAATGCCTTTCACCGTAGAGAGAAGGGAAAGAGCCTCAACCTCAGTGCATCCTCAACAACGTTGGTTTGTTTTCTCCCCCAACAAGTATCCACAAACCCTTTGAGGTGCTTGTATGCATTTTAACTCGGAGCCTTGGTGAAAAATCCTCGTTGCTCAAGCAATGTAAGCATCACATTGGTGATTTGGAAGTTGCCTGCCCTAATGTGGAGCGGGACTATGGCACTTGCATAACCTTCGTTCGGCAACACTTAGTGTGCAGCCACTCTTGGTGGATGTAGGGGAGGGACGGGAATGTTGTCATGAGGCGGTCGGCCTCGCCTATTTGCTTGAGGTTCGGGATGAACCTCATCACCTTGGTCATTGTCCACTTCTTCCCCCAATACCAAATTTACGAGAGGCTCATTGTTGAGAGCCATATTAGTACCTATAATCAATTCTCAAATAAAATTAGTAACTCAGAAGGAAAAGAAGACAAATCACACATAAATCTAAATATACAGCTAAATCTATTTTTTAGCACCCCGGCAATGGCACCAAAAATTGATGTCGCCCAAACTCACACCACTAATTGGGATTGTGAGGCGGTTGATGAAATTATAAATACCCAATGCGAATCAGGGTCGATTCCACAGATAGCTTAATGTGGGATTAGGTATATACCTAGTCTAGTATATGATGTGCCCAATATTGCACTTCCACATATCCAGTTGTTTCTTTTCTACTTCTAGTTTGTATGCTAATGCTTGTAATTGTAAAGCTAAGAGACAATATTTTTGGTTTTCTTATTTTTCAGCTTATAAAAGATCTAGGGTTGTAACTTTCGCCTAGTTGGTTACCTAACGGATTTAGATCTTTAGGGCATGTTTGGTTGATCGGGACACAATATAGCAATCACACGCGATTACTCACTCTATACCGCTCGGTAGTTTGAGTGATTTTGCCCAATTTGACTTTCTCAAGTCCAAATGGGTATTTCACGAAACAAGTGATAAATGCTCAAGTCGAGTCTTACTATCTCTAGGTTCGACCCTTTAATTGGGGCTATCAATTTCTTGAGTTCACCTCAATTTCTTGTTAGCCTAGTTTTTCTAGACTTAGTCTCTCTTTCTCAAGTAGAGACTAAGTCAATTAGGCATAAATCAATGTTTGCAACCATCAATTCTCAAATTCAAGCAAGAAATGGGCTAAATATCATATACCTAATCATAAATAAGTCCTAAATCAATCACCCATTAAGTATCCATACTAGGATTGGGTCACAACACTAACTAAGAATTTAGCTACTCTGAAAAATGAAGAAATTAAAGAAGAAACTAAGATAAAATTTATAATAGATGATAAAGGGAAGAAAATCTAATGTTAAAATGTTAAACTATTACAAAGTTATCCAATACAGTAAAGAAAAATGGCTATCTATTCTCAGGTGCACAAAACTTAACCTAAAAATGACAAAAATATCTATTTATACCTAGCTAAAATTATCGAACAAAATTGCCTCTGCGGAGGTTGTACGGCTGCACAATTTTGTGTGCGGTCCGCACTTTGAAGCTGACTTGACAGGGTGTCCTTCTGCAGCCGCATAAATCTGGGGTGCGGCCGCACTTTCTCTGATTGTGCGGACCGCACATTTCTTAGTGCGACCACACTCTTGATCTTGGGTTGGAACTGAGCACTTTCTGCGACTGCATAAATTTGGGGTGCGGCCGCACTTCCTCTGATTGTGCGGACCACATATTTCTTAATGTGGCCGCACTCTTGATCTTGGGTTGGAACTGGGCATTTTGTGCGGACCGCACATTTATGAGTGCGGCCGCACTTTTGCATCATGCAGTCACATAATAATAATGCGGTACACACATCTTCAGGCCCCCAAAACACAACCCTCTGATTCTTATCCTCTGCGGCCGCACAATAATTGTCGATCCACATTTTGTGAAGGGATTATGTCAGTGACTCATCAAAGTTTGCGGCCGCACACAGTATTATGCGGTCTGCACTTTGGTCACTTTTATCTTGTTTTGGTCCTTGTCCAATTTTACTCCTTTTTGAGTTATTTTCATTTCTTTGGCTCATTTCCCAATATTCCTGCAAGAAAGTACATTTCATTAGTTCTTAAGAATACTTTTAAGCATTTTCGAGTCAAAACGTAAGTAAAAGAGAGCAAATAAGCAGTCAAAATTTCTACTTATCAACTCCCCCAAACTTATGTTTTTGCTTGTCCTCAAGCAATTAAAGCAATTCTCACCTCCACTAGAAAAATGGCTATTTCAGCTGGTCTGAGTTGAATAAAACACATATCAATTGGGACCAACAATTAACCACACACTCATGAATCATTAACAAGCCTATGATTTGAATGTTAAAGCACAAATAGCTCTAATATGATGCTTGAGCATCAAGAGTTGACTTTGTTCATCAAGGATTACTTGGCTAAACCAAGGTAATGCTAATACAAAATTCTTTTACCTCTCAACTCTCCAAAGGCATCGTAGAAATAAAATTATAACACTTCAAGATGTTGGAGGCAATTGGATTAGTGAACCTTCACACGTTCATTCCCACATTCTGAACTACCAAAATCTATTCACTGCTAGTTCATCCTCCTCCACCAACTCCTATCACACATACCCTCGACAACTCACTCTCGCAAGCAGATCAAAATATACTGCAACTACCACTACAAGATAGTGAAATAGTTGATGCAATTAACTCCTTTCAACCCTTAAAGGCTCTAGGTTCAGATGGACTACACATATACTTTTATAAGAGAAATATTGGACTGATATCAAGAACTTAGTCAACAGTTTTTGTCATCAAATTTTCAGGGAACATAAAATCCCGCATGAAATCAATACCACGTATCTTTGCCTCATCCCAAAAACTAAAAATGCCCCCTCCATTACCCCATATAGACCTATTAGTTTATGTAATACTATCTATAAAATAATTAGAAAAATTATTGTCAATCGCCTCAAGCCGATTATACAAAAAATTATCAACCCTACCAAAACAAGTTTTAAAAAAACAAGCAAGCAACGGATAATACCATTATTGTCCAAGAAATCATTACTAAATTTTAGCGCATGAAAGGTAAAATTCCCCATATGCTTATGAAATTAAACTAGGAAAAATCATTTGACCGGCTAGGTCCTTCATACGCCAAACACTTAACTAAATTTTCCTGTACCACTTATCCAACTTATCATGTCTTGTGTCTCCACATCATCCATCTCTGTCCTTATTAATGGTAATCCTATGGAATTCTTCCATACAATTAGAGAAATATGTCAAGGTGACCTCTTATCTCCATATCTATTTATTCTCTCCATGGAAATGTTCACCCATGGTATAAATACGACAGTAGATTACCAACTTTGGTCGCCTATACAACTATCCAATGGTGGGCCAAGTATCTCCCATCTTTTCTTTGCCGACGACAACATACTAACCTCCAAAATAATAACGAAGAGTTTTCATACTATAGTGGATACCTTAAACTACTTCACTATTATCTCAGGACAATCTATAAACTTTGCCATATCAAAAATGTTCTTCTCCAAAAACTGTGCCTCCCATATTAAACAATTTGTGTTACAAAACTTCAATATGACTGAAGGGCATTTTGAAAAATACCTGAGATTTCCCATATTCGCTCGTAGACATACTAATATCGATTTCCAATTCCTATTAGTTATTTTTAAGACACAGTTGTGGGGTAGAAATCTATTCATCTTACTATGACAGGAAGGACAACCCTTATTCAATCCACTCTAAACACTCTCACTATCCACTCTAAACACTCACCCTAACCACATTATGCATTACATCTCCGTCCCAAAAATATTATATTACACTTAAATCACTACCAGCACAATTTTCTTTGAGGTACTACTGCACAGAAGAAAAAATTGCACCTTATTAAATAGAGCAAGGTTACTAGTCCAAAATCGAAATGGGGTCTGGATATACAAAAGTTCGCTACCAAAAACCAAGCCCTTCTAGCCAGCCTTGCATGAAGACTTTTCCATAACCCAACGCAATTTTGGGCACAGGTTCTATTGTCAAAATACAACCGCCTAAGGGTGGTAAGTGGGTCGGTCTGGGCCCGGGACCGGCCCGGGACCGCGCGGTTCAAACGTACCAAACGAGCCAGGATCGGTAGGACCGGTATATATGGGCCTAGGCCGATCTCGTGGGCCGGTTATTACGCTTTGGGACCGATAGGACCAGTACCATTTGGCCCGCCAAGGGATTGGGACCGCACTTGTCCCTTGGCGGGCCAAAAGGTCCCAACGGTAAAAAAAATTTAAAAAAAGAGTCATCGCAAAAGTTTAAAAAATAGCCGTTGGGCTGTCAAAAATAGACGTTGGCTATATACAAAATAGTCATTTAACCCCCCCCCCCCCCAATCCCCCCAAATTTATTTTAACCCAAAACTTTTTATAATTAAATATTTTTCCTATTTTCAACTATAAATACCCCTTCATTATTTTATTTTTCTTACAAAATAAATACCAAACTATCACAATCTCTCTCTAATTTTCTTTTATACTTGTTATTATTGCTCACTTTATTGTTACAATTTGTGAAAAAATTATGAAGTTGGTGAATTGAAGTCTTCAATGACAATCAATTTTCAACAAGTTGTTCATCAACTCGGTAAACTCGTTCCAACTCTTAAGGTTTAATATTATAATTTTGTTTGTTTTATTTATTTGTTATTACTTGATAAATTAAGATGGCTTCCTTAAAAAAATGTTTTGGTAAAAATAAGGGAAAAACCAAGAGTGGCGAATCTAGTGATCATGTTGTTCCTCCTCCCCTGCCCCCGGCTCCCCAAACCAAACTACATATTCGTCCTACACCTGCTATTCTTGATAGCGAAAATAGTTTATTACAATTTATTGGAAAGGTAAATTTTGCCATAATATTGCATCCAGTGAACAATTAGACCATGAATTAATGAATGCTCTTTATTCTAATAATTATAATACTATTGATGAAAATGATTGTCTTGCTCCTGATGTTAACCCAACTAGTGATAACTCTACTAATCCAAATGATGCCCCATCTGATACTCCTGTTACTGCCCCTGTTTTTTCTAGACAACGTACCAAACGGACAAAAATACCTCATGTATGGCCAAATTTTACTAAACTAGTTCTAGAAAATAAGGCTATGTGTAAAACTTATGGGTACGTAGTTAGCTTTTAAATATTTTGAATTGCCGAGGGGGGAAAGGGGGGGGGGGAGGAGAATTTGGCTAAATACATAAAAAAGAACCCTCAATATAGAGTCAGATATCTTCGTCTGAAAGCTTTGGCTGGGGGAAAAGTATACCTAGTCATACTCAGGTTGACCCTAGTACCAGTTCAAATCAATTTCAATCGGTAATTAACACTGTTACCGGTAGTATTTTATATATGATCCAAAAAAGATCCGAAAGAATTGGCAAAAATGGTAATTGTTATGTGCTTACCCTATAGTTTTCCTTCTAACCCTAATTTTGTGTTAAAATTTTTTTTAATCCTACTTATAAAGGTTTTCCTCGTACAACCGTAAAGAGTTGTCTCACCTTCCGGAAGCAATAGCCTCAATTAGAATAAATACTCAAACTATTTATAATGCTTATCAAGTTGCATTAAATTATGCTAGATCAAGTGTTCCAACTTTTTCTTCTTCTGATTTTCAATCATCTAAAATAACTACGAGAGTAAGATCACTTGGTGCTTGAGCGGGGTTCAGTGGTTCTCCAGGTTCTAGTAGTAGCGACTTTTCACAACTAAATGAGCTTGAAATTTATTTATCGCATGGAATTGAGGAAGTGAATCCCGACGGATCCTTTAATCTTTTGCAATGGTGGAAGGACAAATAAAAATACTTTCCGGTTCTTTCAAGGATGGCCCGGGACATTTTAACTATTCAAGCTTCAATAGTGGCATCGGAGAGCGCTTTTAGTCAAGCAAGACGTCAACTCGGTGATTATAGAGCGTCTATGAGGGATCTTGAAAAAATCAGTACTTTTTAGAGATTGGATCTGTTCGGAGAGAAGAAATTTTGGACTTGCTGAATCACAACCAAAGGAAGACAAAACTTACAAAAAAATTCTAGTTGAACTTGCGGAGGATGCTTCGCTCGGAAGTGGCGATGACCAAGCTACTTTTTCGCCACCACAAACGAATATTCCTCCGGACTTTGAAGGATTTATGAAGTTTGTAAGAGATTCCATATAACTTGTATTAAAAAAAATTAGTATGTATTATGTAACTTGTATTTTGGCGCATCTTGATTAGTTTCTTTTTCTTCTCAATGGTGGTATTAGCACCTTGTTGTGGTCATTCTATAAGGGGGAGGAAGACTAAGAAAGATATTGCTATATTTTTAATGCTATAATAAAATTACATGGCATTGTTTTGAATATCTCTTTACAATATTTTTATTTTTAAATTTGAATTAAAAAATTTAGTTCACAATTCTATAATAAAATTTACAAGGTATTGCCTTAAATATTTTTTTAACATCTTTTTGTATCTAATTTATATTTAATTTAAAAGATAAAAATTAATCGTTGAGCCCACTTAGCCCGCGGGCCCGACCCGTTTAGCCCGGGATCATGAGTTCGTGAGCTCGGTCCCGGGTCGGTTCTTACATAAAGATCGTTTGGCCCGGGACCAGGATCGGAACCGTTTGGACAGGCCCACTTGCCCAAGTTACGATTTTTCACAACGATTTTTTATTTGAAAAAATATTGTGACAATATGGACAACCTGTCAACAAGGTTATAAATGGAGAATAGCAAATGGCAAACATATTAAATCCTAGTTTGATTCCTAGATTAAGAATAATATCAATCTTTGTTCTCTTATCCATGGTCCCCTAATGCGAAATGAAGAGTTTCCCACAGTAGCAAACTACACCCCAATCAGAGGCGGACCTATGTAGATGGTTGAGGGGCCACGGGACCCCGCTAGTCTCGGCAAAAATCTTGTATATGTATCATTGCATATAACTGGGACCCCTTAAATGTTTTTCTTGTGCCCAAGACACAAAGAGGCGAACTGGAGGAGTGGTTTTGTAAGACGCTTAAATTTCCAGCTTTGCCGGAGGTCGTGGGTTCAAAACCCGTTTTGTTCACTTTTTACTTTTATCTTTTTTTGAGTTCAAATATAGTTTAGCTTTAATATATAATAGTCAACTTACTTAATTTTATTCTTTTTTAATCCTTCCTTAAATTTAAAAGCCTCAAATTGCAAATTATCGCGCTTCAGAAGTAGAAAAATACAGATCTTTCTTCCACAATTTATTCAACAATCACTTTGACAGAGTAGCGGATATCCGTCAACTCTGATTCGACAATGTCAACGAATTAAGAGTTTGAGACTTTTCTTCAGTTCTTTAACTATTAGCACACCCTTAATCTTGATTTGTTTAGTAAGGTTTTTAATAATTTTTGAAGTTTGAACACCTTTTTGATCACAGAACCCTTTTTTAGTTGAGAAAAAGTTCGAAATTTTAAAGTTTGAAATAGTCTTAAATCAAATATCGTCCCTTTCCGTAGCACATATTTTTGCAAAGAAATCTCTCTATTTGTTTGATGCTTTCTATTTTTTTAGAACTTCTTTTTATTTGTACTTGGATGGTAAGTCATCATAATCATTGGGTTTTAAAAGAGTTGCCCGCAAAATTTTATCGCTAATAATTAGCATACAATGGTGCCCCGTCATGCTCAAATCCTGAGTCCGCCGCTACCCAATGCCTCGTGGAACTTAAGCACCATATCTTTCCAACTACCACATACAACCAATTCATAGCCTATCCATGACCCACATCTAAGATTTGACAAGATTATCTGGGCATTTACAAATAATGGCAAATTCTCACATCTTTACACATGGATATTGAAACTCCGGTTTCCACCAAAACTATTATTACACTTTAATTGGTTATGCTGTCATGATCGACTTCCAACAAATAATTATCTAGCATGCTTCTCCATTATTAACTCAAACATTTATCTTCCACACGACACCTGAAACTTCACAACATATCTTCTTTCAATGTCCAAAATCCAGCTAATTCTGGTCACGTTTAAATATCTCAAGAATCATCCAAAAACTTTTGTCTGAGCACCACAATCAGTCTCCACTTGTAATATCAAAGGCATCGGAACGTCATTTTCTTACAAACAACTGTCTTAGATCGCCTGAAAAATTTCCACTCCATGTTAAACTTCAACTAAGAAATTCAAATCTGCACATGAAGCAGGAGTCTAGCTAAGGCTAGCGCGCTAGAATTCAAATGTTTTGTTCTATTTTAAGGTTCGGCGGGAGAAGCCGATTCGCCACTTTAAGAAAGTATTTTCGAACTAATGCCATATTTTCTACTTCGACAAGGCAGGTGCAAAAGGAGAAGGAGTAAGGGCTTAGGAAGGTAGCGCAGTCTAATAATCATTATAAGGTAGATTTGGATTGTTCGTTTACACCAAACAAACAGGGTATCGGCGGAATTTTTCGCAACTCCCTAGGTACTTGGAGCTTAGGTTTCTACCAACATATTTTGGCAACTTCTACTATAGAGGTCGAAATGCATGCCCTTCGGTTGGGTCTCCGACTAGCAAAACAATATGACTTCCTGCCACTCATCATCGAAGTGGATGCAAAAGAGGTACTATCTCTCTTTAAACAAGATCCCCATTTTACACTAATATTCTTGATGATTGGAGGTCAATGATCCAACAACTGGATGACCCAATAATTATCCAACACATATACAGGGAGCAAAACTATGTAGAGGACAACTTAGCAAAATATGGAGCGTACACAAGTCACATGGGAGCAGCTTGGATCTTTTTGCCCCCAACCAAATCTTTTGTAGCCAACATCTACCAAGCTGACTGCGCCGGAACTACCTACAAACGACTCGTAAACGCCTGTATTTTATGACAGTCACAGCACCCCCTCCCCCACCCCCACCTTGTAAATCCACCACAGACAGTAGTTTCTTATAAATAGTTGAGACACTACTTTTGGTTGTAATTAATGAACCCGTTACGGGTATCGCAGACAGTTCTTGTATTAGCAACTATGTAATTAAGGTCCTCATGAGTACCCCGCTCCCTGTATCTCTTTAACTACTTAATGCCAGCTCTCTCTTTTGTTGACAAAAAAAAAAACTTATTCATAGCAAACGCATTGTGCCAACTTGCATATAAGATTAAATTCATTACTATATTATGTCCTTTTTTATCAAGAACTTGCGGTTTATTAATTCACCCAAAAGGATTCAATGAACTATTGGGGTTATTGAAATAGTACCAAATGCTAACATGACAAAGATCAATTACCGACTTTCAGTAGACATCGAGTTAAAATCTAAAATAAATAATAAAAAATTATGTTGAGCTTGATCCTAGTCACACTATATGTATGTATATATATATATATATATATATATATAAAAGTGTGTGTGTGTTATATAACATGTTTCCAATCAACCAAATTAATATCATACAACTGGCAATTATGTTTAAGCAATAACATCGACTTAGTTCTTTCAAAAATTTGAGAGTTGTTTAAGCAATTACATCAACAATTTAAGTTATTGTTTGAGTTACATCATTCTTTTAACATATAGCACTCGTGCTAGCAAAAAATAGGAGTGTGAGAACAATTAAGTCCAACAATTCAAGTATTCCAAACTTTAAGAACTTTCTTGTCCTCAGTCGTGTTTTCTTATTTGCTATAGTTCTAGCCGATAATTGTCTGCATATGCAACATATAGTACCTTAAATATGGTAAATACAACTTATTATGAATATGATCGATAAAGTTGTAAAGGAATATGTTATAAACGCTAAACTTCACGGATTAGTGTTAAATTTAACAATATAATTTTACTACTTTTTTTCAGGCGATACGGATTTTTTTACTTTATCAATATATAAATTGAACTTCGCTTGAGATCATTATCAGTCTCTAAGCTAAAGCGATCTCTAAACCTCAGCTAATTAGGTGAGCAAAACTAGTTGTGGCGATCCTTCACTGCAAAATTATAGTACTAGTAAATAACGAAACTATTTTTCTGAATATATATATAAGTTGTTAAATTCCATAGACATAAGAGAATTAAAACTTATATTCTAATAAATTAAGGGGCTCATAATTTGTTTTAGGCCACATATTTAAATTCTAGATGTGACATTTTAGTATCTTTTTAGGAATTTCTAGCTATCGAGGTGTCTAGTATTAACTAATCCAATTCACTTAATCCAACAGTGTAATGCAATTCATTTGACTGCAATACATAAAGCTTATTAGAAACGAGACACTTATCCATATTTAACGAGTCTCCTACATTCATGGCCGCCTCTACATATGCGGACCATCCATAAGATGCATTCAAAACATAAAACGTAGATACATAAAAGAGTCTCAAACTCACACACAATTAGATAAAACAGTCTCTAACTCACACACGATAGTGTGTGTTTATTATTGATAAACACTAGCTAGCTAGCTAGCTATTTTCGTTCAGCTTAATTAGAAGCGGCACTCGGTAGGGCGCATGTTGCAGATACCGGGAAGGCAACGAGCTCTCTCCATCATACGCTCCGACTCTTGGCCTCGGTTGCCGCGCTCCTGCACCATCATCCTCCTTAGTGCTTCGCAGCGGCATTGGGTGTCAAAGTTCCTCAATTGCTCGCAGCATTGTTGTAAATGCTCCTGCTGTTGGTTGCTCTCGTCGTCGTCTGTCACCATGCTTAGCTCTTCGCCGTATTGGCCGCCTCGTGAAAGGTACATCCTACAGTGATTCAGCCTCTGCCTCTGCATCTGTATAAGAAAAATAGAACAAAAAATAGGATAAAGTTGTTAATCCTATACTTTATACCGGGATTATTCTTATCCCATGCCATGTATAAAACGATACCTGAGAGTTTATAGAGTTCCACAGAATGCTATTCATATTTTTTCAAGAGAAACATACTCGTTAAATCAACAGCCATTTTCTTTAATGAATTTCAAGTTAAATAAAAAGAAAAAATATCAAGTCTTTTAGTAGCAGTAGCAGTAGTAATATATATAGCCTTCACATGCATTAACTTTTGCCTTTACGGCAATCCCCCACTTCACATTCACACACATATATATATATATTATATTCCTTCCTTTAATTTACGTGAAACTATTTTTGTTTTAATCGATGTCAAAAAAAAAGACTCATTTCCCTATTTGAAAATAATTTACCTTTATGTAATAATTTATAACCACACAAAATATGTTTACCTTATTTTAAATCAGAAGTTCAAAAGTCTTATTTATGTTTCACATGAATTGAAACAGAAGAGTATATAGATTACCTGCTCTTGGCACCTTTGAGACCCCTGATTCTCAACTACGTCATCTTCCATTACGGTAGTGGTGACGGTGAACCTGTTGGCACTTGCAACGGCTACCAAGCACAAGAGAAGAGCTGTAACAACGGTCAGTTTCGCCATGGCAGCAGTGAGATATCGATCGATGTGCTTAACTCTTTTTTTTTTTGTNTGACTTGGTTTGTTGGAGATCATCCATCAGTAAGTAATTGTCACATGTAGGATAGTATTACACAAATTATACTGCTAATGATATTCTACTTCAAATGGTTTATAATTGATCTCTATCCCAATATCATTACTAAATATCATCCCTTATTAAAACAAATGACGAGATTCTTTACCTTAAAAGAGGGAAACGATCAAATCTGTCCATGTACTATTCAAAATTGAGTAACTTTGCGGTTTGTTCTTGTACTCCTATTATTTAAAGTTGAGCAACTTTAACTTCATCTCCATTAAAAAGAAAATCTCGAAGAATTTAGACACATAAAATCCACTCATTTCATGCTAGAGCTTCATATAATTGACAAGAACAAATACATCATGATTTGCAAGCAACGAGGGTATGAATTATGGACCAAACATGGAATAGAAAGCAAAATTGCTCAATTTTAGACAGTACATGGGTAAATCTAAGCCTTTTCCCTTTAAAAAAAATTAAATATATCCAAATTTCATTTTATAAGAAAGTAAAATTATTCTATAATTGTTCAATTGAACCACGTACATAACTCACCATAACTTAATTGGGAGAAAAAACAGGTATAATATAATCCTCAAAATTCACAAGTTCATAAAGGGAAGTGTCTATTTAATTTTTGTACTAGAATATACCTTTAGCCTTATTGCTTTAATTTGAGGCCATAAACCCGCTTAGAATGCTCTTTCTATTTGGGTCGTACTCGTTGATCACGCTCAACTATGTCTAATAAAAGACTAAGCGGGCGTTGTAAATATAATCCGGGATATTATGTCCAGAGTCGATCCCACAGGGAATTTACGTATCAAGTAAGCTGTTAAAATACTCAACTGTCACTTGATGTTATTTAAATTACTAAAACTAAAGATTAACTACGCTAAGGTGTAAACAATTCTAATAAAGATCTAAGGTTATGATTTTCCCCGTCGGTGAACTTCCTTCTCGGATACTTCTTATAGTTTGATTAGTTGTCTCTATCAATCATGAACACTTTATCATATTCTTCTTATTTACACCTAGTATTTCTTGCTTATTTATTAGTATTGAAATAAATCGTGTATTTTTAGAATCACAAATCAAATAAAATTGTTAACACCAATTTTTGAGGATAAACAGTTTGGCGCCCACCGCGGGGCTAAAGATAATAGTGATTATTTTGGTGCTAGTTTTCTGATAACGCACGTTATTCTTCACACTTTTTCTTGTCCAAAGATTCTTTGATTTCAGGTTAAAATATATCTAACTCAGCAAACGCACATGGAAACGACAGTCTCGGGTTCCATGGAAAAAACAGTGCAACAACTTCAGGGGCCGGTGTGCCACCGCAAAACCTTGGGGTAGCACCAGCACCAAACCTTATCGACGTAGGCTCACACATTGTTTTCCACGTCGATTTGGATACTGATATTGAAGGAAGTGTACGTGGAGGGGACCAACCTGACGTATAAAGGACACAGAGTCGAGAAGAAAGGGAAGTCAGCCTACAAGTAATTTTTAAAATGTTGCAAGCACAACAAGTTGCTATCGCTCAGTTACAGAGTGAGCAAAAGATTCTGAGCTGAGCAAGACCAGAAATGGCTCCTCGAGTTGAGCCAACCCTAGAAAGATCCAGTAACAACGGGACGGGAGCTGACTCCACCATTATGAAAATGCTCGAGGAACTCACCAAGAGGATCTAGTCAGGAGAAAAGAAGATAGAGGACAACAATAAGAAAGTGGAAACGTACAACTCGAGGGTCGACCAGATCCGGGAGCACCTCCGGTCTTGAAGGCAATAGATTTGAAGAAGTTTGTACAGAAACCATTCCCACCGAGTGCGGCTCCGAAGCCCATTCCGAAGAAGTTCCGGATGCCCGACATCCCAAAATATAGTGGGACCACAGATCTTAACGAGCATATCACCACATATATTTGTGGTATAAAAGGAAATGATTTGAAGGACGATAAGATCGAGTCTGTCCTGCTGAAGAAATTTGGAAAAACCTTGTCCAAGGGGGCCATGATGTGGTATCATAACCTGCCACCGAACTCAATATATTCGTTTGCCATGTTGGCAGACTCATTTGTAATGGCACATGTTGGTGCCATAAAGGTTACAACGAGGAAGTCCGATGTATTCAAAATCAAGAAAAGAGAGAACGAGATGGTGAGGGAGTTCGTCTCCCGTTTCCAGTTGGAACGAATGAAATTACCACCAGTCTCTGATGACTAGGATGTACAAGCCTTCACACAAGGACTGAATAAACAAAGCTCAATAGCTTCGAGGCAGCTGAAATGGAGCTTCGAGATGAGGTAGCCTGATTGTTCAACGAGAGGCACCTTCTCAGCGACCGGGCCAAGAACCATTTTTGGGAGCGAGATGCAAACAGAAAGAATGAACCAGAAGAGCCCCAACATGTCATTCACATGAT
Source organism: Nicotiana knightiana (assembly GCA_005239525.1). NCBI lineage: Eukaryota > Viridiplantae > Streptophyta > Magnoliopsida > Solanales > Solanaceae > Nicotiana > Nicotiana knightiana. The sequence continues at coordinate 93,896 of ML376860.1, forward strand.
CACCGGAGGATTTGATGTTCCACAGGGACCCATATTCGAACGCACAAAAGTATTTATCACAAGGGAGAAGCGGACTCGGGACTACATACCCGAGGACACTCTCACATTCAGCGAAGAAGACATTGAGGCTCTATATTAGCCTTACAATGACGCACTGGTAATTTCTATCCTTTTAAATAAAGTTCAAGTTAAATGTGTGCTCATGGATCCAGGTAGTTGACCAATATAATCAGGTCGAGGGTCGTGGAGCAGCTCGGGCTGCTCGACTAAATCGTACCTACCCCTAAAGTCCTGAATGGATTCAACATGGCAAGTGAAATAATAAAGGGGTAAATTATCCTCCCAGCCAACGTGGTCGGAACCATACAAGACAGCAAATTTCATGTGATCGAATGTGACATGAGATATAATGCTCTACTTGGAAGGCCATGGATCCATAGCATGAGGGCAGTGCCATCAACTCTTCATCAAATGATGAAGTTCCCAACAACGGATGGCGTGAAAACAGTATACGGAGAGCAGCATGCGGCTAAAGAGATATTCGCAATGCACGACTTGGCACCGGTATCCAAACCATCTACCTTGGAGAAGTCAATAGACAAACAAGTAGCCAAATAGAAATCACATCCCATATCCTCGGTTGAGACCGAGGGGTAGAAGCTTGACGAACAGGTGGTCGAGGACGAAGAAGAAGATTTCCTCACCCCCTGAACCTTCGTTGTTGTAACGACCCGAGCGGTCGTTTTGCGTTATCAAACCCCGTTCCCCCAAATGAAACTTCCCATAGCGGCATTTTATGATTTATGACTTGCGGGGACTGGTGGTCTGGGATTCAGAGGTGTTTTGAGTGCAATAGGAACAATTGGTTCCTTAAGGTTGGCCTTTAAGGCCAAGTTTGACTTCGGTCAACATTTTGGGTAAACGACCCCGGAATCGAGTTTTGTCGGTTCAAGTAGCTTCGTGTGATGATTTCGGACTTGGGAGTATGTTCGGATTGGGTTTCTGATGAGCCGGGGGCATTTCGGCCCCCAATAATGAAATAAGAAGTTCCTTAAGTCCATATTTTGGTTTGGGATGTGTTTTTGTGTTTTTGAGGTTTGAACGGAATTCCGAGACCGGGAACTAAGAATATTTCCGTTATGTTAATTATGACCTGCCTGTAAAATTTGAGGTCATTCTGAGTAGTATAGACCCGTTCGGCGCAATTGAATGAAATCTAGAATTCTTAAAGTTCTTAAGTTTGAATTCAAGGGGTTTGGAGGGTGATTTTGACTTTTAGCGATGTTTTGAGTGTTCCGTAAGCTCAGGCGAGTACATCATATGATTCGGGACTTGTTGGAATAATTTTTCAGGGGCTCGGGTGGCCCAGGGGCCTCCCGGACCCCGCACGGGGCCAAAAACCAGCAAAATCCAAGGGTGGTGCAGCTGCTTCTGGTGTGACCGCACCTGCGGTCGCGCAATCGCAGGTGCGAGACCGCCCCTGCGGTCCCATCCACGCAGGTGCGGAAAACCCATGGACCCCTCTACTTACGCAGGTGCGGACTTGTGCCCGCTGGTGCGAGTCCGCTGGTGCAGAAATTCTTCGCAGGTGCGCATCTGCTGGTGCGGACTTTCACTCACAAGTGCGACCCCAGCTTCCAGGCCTAACCTCCGTAGGTGCGGCCATTTTGTTCGCAGGTGCGGGACCGCACCTGCGCCCAAAGTCGCAGGTGCAAAAATCCCTGTAAGACAGACCTATTTAATGTTAAAAAACACGGGTTTCTTCACATAATTTCACCCCCAACCTCCATTGTTGAGCCCAAGAGCTTGAGAAAACAGTTTTTCAACCAATTCCTCCAAGAGGTAAGTAATTCCACTCCTTTTACTAATTAAATTCATGAATTATCAAGAAAATCCTCTACTAATTCCCAGAAAAAAAATCTAAGTTTTGGGTAGTAGTTGGGATTTTAGAAAATTTGGAGAATTATCCATTTAAGGCTATGAATTGTTGTATAAATCATATAATTTTGATCCTTAGGCTTCGGGTGAGTTATCCCTTCGAGAATTTTCGAAATACGAGCATGTGGGCCCGGGGTTGGATTTTTAGAATTTCTCAAGAATGTTGAAATTTGGGTAGGCTAGAATGATTTCCCTACTTTGAGAATGCATTGATGTTATTGAACTATATTTTTCTAGTTGCGAACCGTCGAGGGTAGATTTTGGAGATTCGGGCGCATCCTTGATCCGAGGGGTGGTCTCGTCGCGAGGTCAGTCTCCTTTCCAACCTTGTACGGGGGAAATGTCCCCATAGGCTCCTTGTTTGCTATGTATACATGTTGTGGGGGCCGCGTACGTACCAAGTGACGAGAGTCCGTATGTGGCGACTATATTGCTATGTCGGGTAGCTTTAGGACTCACGAGCATGCCACTATGTGCCTTATTTGTTTCCATTTTTGTGATAAGAGTTGAAAGTATTGTTGAGTTGTTATGCAAACATGAAGCATTTTGATTTGGATCCCAATTGGCTATTCGTGGTATTGACACAGTCCTGTTGAGTTGGTACACACATGTACTTATATATATATATACACACACACACACACACACTTGATATCGAGTCAGCACACGAGTCGCAAGGATGATACGCGACCGTGGGATAACTTATTATTATTATTGAGTCAGCACACGAGTCGCATGGATGATGCGCGACCGTGGGATAGCTTATTATTATTATTATCGAGTCAGCACACGAGTCGCAGGGATGATGCGCGATTGTGGGATAGCATATTATTATTATCGAGTCAGCACACGAGTCTCAGGGGTAATGCGCGATCGTGGGATAGTTTATTATATCGAGTCAGCACGCGAGTCGCAAGTATGATTCACGATCGTGGGATAGCTTTATGACCCCAGTCCCTATGACCACCTTTATGACTCCAGCCGGTTGTCTTGTCCTGGTATGTGTATGTTCACTTGAGTTTGAGTCACTTAATATAAAAAAAATGGGAGTGTCAGGCATTGGTTAAGAGAAGGTTTTTGGTACCTTGTTGTCCCTTTTCAGTTGTTATCTGGTTTTCGTTATTCGCTATATACTTGTTGCTCACTGTTTTTCCATGCCTATTGTTTTAGACATATTTCGTCATATATATTATATTGCTGGACCTTAGTGAGTATCTAGTCGACCTCTGGTCACTACTCCTTCGAGTTTGGGCGGGATACTCACTGGGTACATATTTATTATGTACTCATGCTGCACTTCTTTCTTTTTTTCTGTACTTAACTGTACAGGTCAGGAGGATGGTACATCTGATTATCAGGCCGGCGTTAGATACTGACTGGGCTGAGTCGACTTCGCGGTGAGCTGCTCTTCCTGGCGATCTCTGGCAGCACCCTGGAGTTTCCTTTTTGTCATTTTCCCATCTACTTCGTTCGGACTATGGGATTATATATATATATATATGTCATTTTCATACATATGCTTTTCTTTTGGCTCATGTATAAGATGTCTTTATTTTCGTGTCACAGGCTAATAGCATGTTAATAAATGCTTAAAACTGGTAAAAGTTGGAATAATTAATCACATGGGACGGGTAACACTTAGTAGAATTTATGTTGGCTTGCCTAACCCTGTTGTTGGGCGCCATCACGACCCGTGTGGGAAATTGGGTCGTGACAGTCGTTCCCGAGGAATCAGATGCAACGAAGTCTACAGTCGAAGAACTCGAGCAGTTCGTATTGATCGAGCATCTTCCGGAACGAAAGGTATACCTGGGAACGGGATTAACCCTCGAACTTAGGAAAAAACTCATTCAAATTATTATTAATAACATCGATTGATTCGCTTGGTCCCACTTAGATAGGACAGAGATCCCACCGGGGATAACCACCCATCGACTAAGTGTCAACCCCAGGTTCAAACCGGTAAAGCAAAAAAGGAGACCTCAGTCCGAGGTAAAAATGAGGTAACCAAACTTCTCAAAATAGGATCCATTAGGGAAGTAAAATACCCCGAATGGCTAGCTAATGTAGTGGTAGTCCCCAAAATAGGGAATAAACTTAGAATGTGTGTAGACTACAAGGGTTTGAACAAAGCATGCCCTAAATATTCCTTCCCACTACCCAACATCGATCGATTGATCGATGCCACGGCCGACCACGAGATCCTTACTTTTCTCGATGCCTACTCCGAGTATAATCAAATTCAAATGAACCTAGAGGACCAGGAAAAGACTTCGTTTATCACGAAATATGGTACATATTGCTATAATGTAATGCCCTTCGGGCTAAAAAATGCGGGAGCAACATATCAACGCCTAGTTAATAAGATGTTTGAACATCAAATAGGCAAATATATGGAAGTTTACATTGATGACATGCTAGTTAAGTCCCTGCGTGTAGAGGGCCATTTGACTCATTTGCAGGCGACATTCGATATCCTAAGAAGATACAATATGAATCTCAACCCCAAGAAATGCGCTTTTGGAGTCGGATCGGGAAAATTTTGGGCTTCATGGTGTTAAACAGGGGGATCGAGATCAAACCCGACAAAATCAAAGCCATCGAGGAGATCACCGTAGTAAACAATGTGAAAGTCGTGCAACGGCTGACCGGGCAGATAGCTGCCTTGGGTCGATTCATCTCGAGGTCTTCAGATTGGAACCATCATTTCTTCTCTATGCTTAAGAAGAAAAATGACTTCGCATGGACCCCGGAGTGTCAATAAGCCTTGGAAGAATTAAAACGGTATCTTTCGAGCCCACCCTTTCTTCATACACCAAAGGAGGATGAAACGCTCTATTTATATTTATCCATGTCCGAGGTAGCGGTAAGTGGCGTGTTGGCTCGAGAAGAACAAGGTACGTAATTTCCTGTCTATTATGTAAGTCGGACCCTTGGAGATGCTGAAACCAGGTATCCGCATTTAGAAAAATTAGCCCTAGCATTAATAAGTGAATCTAGGAAGTTGAAACCATATTTTCAATGTCATCCTATATGTGTATTAACTACATATCCACTTCGAAACATTTTTCATAAGCCCGAATTATCGGGCCGATTGGCTAAATGGGCCATCGAACTCGCAGGGTATGATATCGAGTATCAATCTCAAACAACTATCAAGTCTCAAATTTTGGCGGACTTCGTGGCCAATTTTACGCCTTCCCTCGTGCCCGAAGTAGAAAAGGAATTCTTGTTAAAAACAGGCACATCATCGGGGGTATGGACCTTCTTCACTGACAGTGCCTCGAATGTGAAAAGGTCCGGGCTCGGTATAGTTATAAAACCGCCTACGGGAAACACCATTAGAAAATCTATAAGAACTTCAAAACTGACTAACAATGAGGCCGAGTATGAGGCCATGACTGCAGGACTCGAACTAGCCAAAGGCTTGGGAGCAGAGGTCATCGAGGCAAAATGTGATTCTCTTTTGGAAGTAAACCAAGTGAGTGGAAGTTTCGAGGTTCGAGAAGATAGGATGCAAAGGTATTTAGACAAGCTTCAAGTGACATTGCATCACTTTAAAGAATGGATCCTGGTCCATGTACCTCGAGAACAAAATAGCGAGGCCGATGTGCTCGCAAACTTGGGATCTGTTGAAGAAGATGACATAGTCCCGGGGACTGTCGTACAACTATCGAGGTCGGTGATCGAAGAGGGTCATGCAAAAATTAACTCGACAAGTCTAACATGGGGTTGGAGGAATAAGTACGTCGAGTACTTGAAACATGGGAAGCTTCCCACGCACCCAAAAGAATCGACGGCCTTCCGAGCCAAAGCAACCCGATTTTCACTCGACGAGGATGGAACATTGTATAGGAGTACCTTCGACGGACCACTGGCAGTATGCTTGGTACTGGGGGACACTGATTATGTGCTATGATAAATCCACGAAGGTACTTGAAGGAATCGTTCTGGTGCCGATTCTTTGGTTCGAAAGGTGATTAGAGCGGGGTACTACTGGGATAGCATGGAAAAATATACAAAAAAGTTTGTTCGAAAGTGTGACAAATGTCAAAGGTTCACACCAATGATCCATCAGTCTGGAGAACAACTCCATTCAGTTCTATCCTCGTGGCCATTCATGAAATGAGGGATGGACATCGTCGGCCCCCTACCAACGGTGCCAGGTAAAGCTAGATTTATCTTATTTATGACTGACTACTTCTCAAAATGGGTAGAAGTGAAGGCCTTCGAGAAGATAAGAGAAAAAGAAGTCATCGACTTCATATGGGACCACATCATATGTCGATTCGGGATTCCCTTCGAGATAACATGCGATAATAGGAAGTAGTTCATCGACAGCAAAGTAACAAAATTCCTCGAAGACCATCCAATCAAAAGGATCTTATCAATGCCTTATCACCCAAGTGAAAATGGCCAAAACCGAGTCCACAAACAAAACCATCCTCCAAAACTTGAAGAAGAGGTTAGATGATGCGAAGGGGAAATGGAGAGAAGGGTTGCCCGAGGTACTATGGGCATATCGAACAACATCGATATCGAGCATAGAGGAGGCCTCATTTTATTTGGTATATGGGTCCGAGGCGTTGATCCCAGTCGAGGTCGGGGAACCGAGCGTCAGATTTCAACGTACCACCGAGGACTCAAACAACGAGGCCATGAACACCTCCCTAGAGCTTTTAGATGAAAGGCGTGAGGCTATATTAGTTCGAATGGCCGCTCAAAACCAAAGGATTAAAAGGTACTACAACAGAAGAACGAACCTCCGCTACTTCAGAGTCGGGGACTTAGTTTTAAGGAAAGTCACCCTCAATACTCGAAACCTAAATGAAGGGAAACTAGGTCCTAATTGGGAAGGATCGTACCGTGTACTCGGATTCGTAGGCAAAGGATCCTACAAAATTGGCACAATGGAAGGCGAGCAACTACCAAACAATTGGAATATATCGTTGCTTAAATGTTATTATTACTGAGGTATGACCTTCTCCCTTTTTCATTTATATTTTATGCTAACTCCTTATAGGTGTTCGATTGGAGATATCAAAGCACCCTTCAACTCTAAGACCTTGGTTTTTAAAGCATGCGTTGCACTCTTTTTTCCCTTAGATCGGGTTTTATCCCAAATGGGTTTTACCGGCAAGTTTTTAACGAGGCAACACCTATATGCTACCTAAGAAAAACTCAACAAGTATTCAAGGCTTCTTTTCTATCAACCTCGAATACTGGGGGGCATCACCCTCGGAGGTTACATTTTTAAAGAAAACAAGTCATGCCAAGGAGGGCCTCGATAGGATAATGTTGTAATGGGCCAAACGGTCAAATGAACCGTCTCCACATAGAATAGTCGAGCCCCCGATGAAAAAAACATGTAGCATGTATCGATTACTCAAAAAAACACTCTTATTATATCGAAACACTTTTGTGCCTCGAAGAAGTCTGTTATTTTCACATTCAATGGCTCAAGGGCCAAATATACTCTAATACTCGGGGACTGTCATCGACAGTCAACACGTCGAGCCATCAAAAATTCGAGCCTATAAGACCTCAACGAGGCATATTCGAACTTACAAGACCTCAATGAGGCAAACTCGAACTTACAAGACCTTAATGAGGCATACTCGAACTTACAAGACCTCAATGAGGCATACACGAACTTATAAGACCTTAAAAAAGGCATCCCCTCGATATTAAGGCCAAAGCCATCTCACTTGGGGACTAAAGGCTACGGCCGAAATAATGCGGCTCGGAGACGTCCTGTCACGACCCAAACCGGAGGATCATGACTAGCACTGGGGTCATACTTGCCGAGCACCAACGTACATTTTATCTAACCTTTCTTATTATCTTTAAGGGCCGACGAGATCATTATAAAAGGTAGATATGGATCATGAATAAAAAACAATGAAAGATAGTGGAATGAACATACGTAACATGGGGATGACAAGACTGGCAAGAAACTACCTATAAGGTACGAGCTACCACGCTTCCATGAAAGACTATACAATAAAAATCAGCCGACAAGGCATACCAAACTATACATGAGTCAACACCTGTCTATGATCTTCTAAAGGAGAATAAGTGATGCAACATTGCCGGAACAGGACCCCGACATACCCATAATATCTATAACAAAAATGCATACCAAGACCACGGCAAGTCCAAAGAAGGGATCTTGCCAATAACCGCTAAACTGGGAAGCCTACTGTGGTGAGGGAGCTGCGTCTACCTATCTATCAGGATCTGTAGCACGACATGCAGCGTCCACAAATAAAAAGGATGTCAGTACGAATAAAGTACCGCATATGTAAGGCAGGAAAGCATAAGTAAGAACAGTAATGTAAACAAGGATAGAGTATATACAACCTCTAACATTTGGGTACCTCTGAGGGCTACTGATATGAAATGCGTGATACATACATATATATACATAAACTTTTAAAACAAACGCCTCTATGGGCAACATCATCATCATATCGTACCCAGTCGAAATAGGCTCGGTAAAACGTACCCGGCCACGTGGAACTCGGTAAAACTCAACTGATCAGTGGTTGCACAATAGTTGTCGTACCCGGCCGACTATAGCACAGCTCGGTAGAGTAAAATAGATATATATATATATATATATATATATATATATAAAATGCATGTAGGACTCATTGGAATCATATTTTGAACCTTTCGGAGTGATGTAAGGTCGATATTCTCTGTACACGTTATTAGGACTAACTCTTCATTATGAATCTTATAAGAATCAAGAAGTACCAACAACATTGATAACATAAGAATAAGAGAAGCAGTCTCAACATGAATTGTTCCATAAGAAGGGAAACAATGTAAGTACTGCTAGCTGCAAAGAGTAGAGTATCTTTTGGAAGCTCTTTCATCGCATTATGTACAATTGGAGTCGTGCAAAAGAAGGAAAGGGATAGCCTCTCATACCTTGTATATATACTGCCCAACCTCAAGCTATGCAAATTTCACGACTCCTTAGTCTACAATAAGAGAAATGACACAATCGCTATCGTTTAAGCATCGTAACTATTATATATCGATCACAACCTATTTTATGATGAAATGGACAGTACCTCCCCTATATATATGACTTCACACAAGTAAAAACAATCATCAAACAACCCAACATACCCCTATCACTTCATACACAAAACGACAACCATAAAAGTGCCAAACAATCCGAAAATGTTACGACGAAAGACCAGCAAACAACCGTTCCATTATGTGGTGTTTATCCACACCCTTTCTCATCTTACCTCCATAAAAATAGTAGAAAAAGATACAACCCTATAGAAATACGAAACATCCCACAAAACAGTCCCACAAGTTCAGCAACTCAAAATTAATTTTTTAGTTTACTAAAACACATTTCGACTTGTCTTTTCTTTCAAGTTGAGAAACACAACCAAAAGTAAATAATTAAGCCTCTTATCCAATAAAACAGCCATGGATTCAACATAAAAATAAGTTCACAACCAGCCAACCATGACGCAATAACAAACAACATACCACTCCTTCGAAACTCGCTAGGTCTAGTCTTTACGATCGAGTTACAACTCGCAAACGCATAGATAATGGAAGGAGAAGCATAAATTTACCTTGTATTGAGTATAAACCACGAAACATGGTCCTTATTCATTAAAAATCAGTCCCTCAATGCAGCTACAAGAACGAGAAAGAGAAACTAGCAAGTTGTCCGGGCTCTTCGGCACTAGAATCCCGTCGTAAGACCCAAAATACCCTAAGGTTGGTGTGGGAATTTTGGGGAGGAGTTGCAGGGGTTCAATTTAGTTTTTAAGGTATGAAATATGGGTGAAATAACGAGTTGATAATCCCTTAAAAGTCCCCTCTTGGCCGACTTTGGGGCTTTTAATTGAGTCCTCTCATTTTGGCAAGTAGGTAATGCACCTACTTGTCACCTACCAATCTGCACAGTCTCGTGAAAATGTGAATATTTCCATATTCTGATATCGTATTGACAAACGGTTTAGTGCGTTGGAAAATAGACTCATATATATTCAATTTTGTGGGTAGATTACTCCGTAATTCCAAGAAAATTGGTAGAAAATCTTAGTAACATTTGACCTAAAGTTTAAGTAAAATTATGAACATAAGTTGCGACAACTTTTGACGACTTTTGTTTCATAACTCGTTTGACTTTAAGACTTATGATACGGATATTATATGATTCAAATACATTAAAAAACAACCTCTTGAGAATATTAGCACCCCTAGGTTTACCCAAAAATACGGGTTACAAAATCCTTGATTCGCTTAACTTCTAATACTTGTTAATTACCCTTATACACTCTTGTATAATTTAAGACCAATAGGATTAACTTCTTATCATCTCAAAGATAATCTCTTCTCAGATTTACGTCGACTAACTTATGGCATGAACCAACGTATGTGAATATGGGTTTTAACACTCTCCCCTCTTAGGAACATTCGTCCTCGAATGTAAGGGTTTATTGGGAGTCTAACTCATCGTGGATTCCAACAGAAATTTCCGGCCGAGTTTCCACTATAAAATGGATACTAGCCAAACTTGCAAGCAGTTAAATCCAACGTATAGTCTCACAAGGCTATATCAAGCATTATGGATATGTAAATTATCTATATATCACCATTTTGTATTAAGGAAGAGTATTATCAAGCTACTACCTACCTCATAGAGCCATTTCACCTTCTAATGCGTCCTGTGTTCCCCCGAGATCCTCGTTATCTTGAATCTGGAACAAGTAAGGGTATTTAGACTTCATCTCCTCTTCTGCTTCCCATGTAATTTCTTCCATGTTCTTGTTCCTCCACAATACTTTGACGGAAGCTACATCATTTGTTCTCAGCTTGCGGACTTGTCTATCTAATATAGCCACTGGAACATCTTCATATGATAGATCCTCTATAACTTGTACATCTTTGATAGGGACGACCCGAGAAGGGTATCCAATACATTTCCTGAACATAGATACATGGAATACCGGATGGACAAATTCCAATTCAGAATGGCAATTCTAACTCATAAGCAACCTGTCCAATTCGTCGAAGAATTTTGTACGGATCGATATACTGCAGACTCAACTTACCCTTCTTCCCAAAATGCATAACACCCTTCATTGGCGAGATCCTCAGGAAAACCCTATCACCAACCTCAAACTATAGATCACGATGTCATACATCAGAATAAGACTTTTTCCTGCTTTGCGCCGTCCTCAGCCGCTCTTGTATTAGTTTCACCTTCTCAATGGCTTGGTGAATCAAATCTGGCCCATATAGTTCTGTTTCACCGACTTCGAGCCATCCAATTGGTGATATACATCTCCTTCCGTATAGTGCCTCTTACGGGGCCATCTTAATACTAGAATGGTAGCTATTATTGTAGGCAAATTCTATGAGTGGAAGATGGTCATCCCAATTCCCCTTGAAATCCAGAACACATGATCGTAGATATCTTCAAGTGTCTGAATGGTACGTTCAGCCTGTTCGTCAGTTTGTGGATGGAATGCAGTGCTGAGATTCACTTGTGTGCCTAAGCCTTTCTGAAAAGACCTCCAAAAGTTAGCTACAAATTGCGCTCCTCGGTCTGATATAATAGATACCGGCACACCATGAAGCCTAACAATCTCCTTGATATACAACTTCGCATAATCTTTAGCTGCGTAAGTTGTCTTAACTGGCAGAAAATGGGCACATTTTGTAAGTCGGTCAACTATCACCCATATGGAGTCAAACATATGATAAGAGCGAGGTAATATAATAATGAAGTCCATATTAATCACCTCCCATTTCCAGGTCAGAATCTCTATATTCTGAAGCAATGTACTGGGTTTATGATGTTCAATTTTTACTTGTTGACAATTAGGACACTGGGCTACAAATACTGCAATAGACTTCTTCATGTTATCCCACCAATACTGCTCCTTAACATCATGATACATCTTTGTCGAGCCGGGATGGATGGAATATCGAGATCAATGAATCTCAATCATAATCTTCTCTCTTAACCCTGCCACATCAGGCACACATAACCTTCCCTGGTATCTCAGTGCCCCATCTGCTCCGATCTCAAAAACTGTAATTTTACACTGTTGAATGCTCTCTCTCAATCGTACTAAGGTAGGATCTTCATATTGTCCGGCTTTTACCTCGGCTACAAAAGATGATTCTGATGTATTCTGTACAGTAACACCTCCACCATCATAGTCTAACAATCTAATTTTCATATTGGCTAGCTGATGAAGCTCTTTAATCAAACCCTGTCTACCTGCCTCAGTGCGTACTAAGCATCCCATTGATTTACGACTAAGAGCGTCTTCCACAAGATTGGCTTTACCGGGATGGTACAATATCTCGACATCGTAATCTTTCAGTAATTCAAGCCACCTATGCTGCCTCAAATTCAAATCCTTCTACTTGAAGATGTATTGTAAACTCTTGTGATCTTTGTAGATGTTAACATGGACGTCGTATAAGTAGTGCAGCCATATCTTCAAAGCATATATTACTGCAGCCAATTCCAAATCATGGGTCGGGTAATTCTTTTCATGCTTCTTCAATTGTCTTGATGCATAAGCAATCACCTTCCCATGTTGCATCAATACGCACCCCAAACCTATACCTGAGGCATCACAATATACCACATAACCTTTTGTTCCTTCTGGGAGAGTGAGCACTGGTGCAGATGTAAATCGATTCCTTAACTCCTGAGAACTTCGTTCACAAGCGTCAGACCACTGGAACTTAGTAGCTTTCTGTGTTAAGTTAGTCAATGGTGTTGATATAGAGGAAAACCCTTCTACAAATCGCCTATAATATCCTGCTAGCCCCAGGAAGCTGCGGACTTCTGATGGTGTTGTAGGTCTCGGCCAATTCTTTATTGCATCGATCTTTTGAGTGTCGACACTAATACCCACGTCAGGTATCACATGGCTAAGGAATGCTACTGAGTTCAGTCAGAATTCACATTTGGAGAGCTTAGCATATAACTTACAATCCTGAAGCTTCTGTAATACTATTCACAAGTGGCCCACATGTTCCGCCTCTGAACGAGAATACACCAAAATGTCATCAATGAACTCAAAGTTCCCATACCTTGTCCGGAAGGCCGTCTTTTGAATATCCTTCTCCATAACCCTTACCTGATGATACCTTAAACGTAAGTCAATCTTGGAGAAATACTTGGCAGTCTGGAGTTGGTCAAACAGGTCGTCAATCCTTGGAAGTAGGTACTTTTTCTTTATAGTAAACTTATTCAACTGTCAATAATCAATACACATCCTTAAAGACCCGTCTTTCTTCCGCACGAACAGGACTGACGCACCCAAAGGTGAAGTGCTAGGCCTTCAACTCTTGCAACTCTGCTGGGGCCATCCTGTATGGAGGAATAGATATGGGTTGAGTGTCAAGCAACACATCAATGCTAAACGCAATCTCCCTTTCAGGAGGAAGGCCTGGGAGTTCATCTGGGAACATATCTGGAAATTCATTGACCACGGGGATGGATTGTAGAGTAAGTGGCTTCGCCTGCACATCCCTAACACGAATGAGATGATAAATGTAACCTTTTGAGATCATCTTCCTTGCCCTAAGATAGGAAATAAACCTACCTTTCAGCGTAACAATGTTCCCTTTCCATTCGATGACGGGTTCATCACGAAATTAAAACCTAACTATCTTCGTACGACAATCAACATTTGCATAGCATGAGGCTAACCAGTCCATTCCCATTATCACATCGAAATCAACCATTTCTAATTCAAATAAATTCGCCAATGTTTGACGACTACAAATCATCACTATGAAACCTCTATATACCCTTCTAGCAATCACAGAATCTCATATAGGAGTAGATACCTCAAGTGGTTTACTTATCAATTCAGGTTCAACGCCAAACTTATTAGCCACAAAGGGTGTAACATATGATAATGTAGATCCCGGATCAATCAATGCATATACATCGTAAGAAAACACAGACAATATACCTATAACAACATCTTGAGACAACTCGAGATCTTGTACACCTACTAGAGCATAGGTTCGATTTTGAGCACCACTCGAATTCGACACTTCACCTCTACCTCTACCATGACCTGTCGACTGCTGAAAACCCCGTGCTGGAGGTCGAACTGATGAAGAAGAACCAGACACAGATCCAGTTGGCTGATCCATACCACCATATTCTCTGTTAGGACAATCCCACATCGACTTACAAGCAAGGTCCCAAACAATCGAACCGTCGAAAATTCGAATGAGTATAAAAACATGTTAAGGCATATCAAAAGTTTTACAAGTCTTTAGCCAGAAAGGGGGAAAACTGTAGCCATCTTAGAGGTCAAATTGACCCAATCTAAAAAGAGCCTAAGGTACGATGTATAAGATCCTAAGGGCCGATATGTAAGAGCCAATATAAAGAGCCTAAGGGCCAATCTAAAGAGCCAAAGGGCCAACTTAAAAGAGCCTAAGGGCCGATGTCTTAAAGTCTAAGGGCCAATCTAAAGAGCCTAAGGGCCAATCTAAATAGCCTAAGGGCCAATGTCTTAAAGCCTAAGGGCCGATACTTAAAAAGAACTTAAAGGCCGAAGCACATCGTGCTCAAGACCTTACCCAGTTTGAACTCAAAAGTCTCAAGCTAAATCTTAGCTCAAAGATCAGACCTTAAGTGGTCATCTACTATTGATCATCGATCAAAACACAAAAACCTTAGGGTTTTATATTCTAAGTCCAATACATCGGACTAATCGTTAACAACAAATCTCAAAGGCAAAGACAAGTCGAAAATTAACACACCACAAAGATGAAACAAAATATTCTTTATATACAGATGATGGTCCAAAAGTATATTTACAAAGCTCCCACATGGAGCCCTTACACAAAAGAAGGAATATGAAAAAAGCTTAGTCTACTGTCGGGGTCACTCGATCAGAGGTAGTTTCCTCAGGAGCTGCATCTTCGACGTCTTGACCTTTGGCAGCCTGATCTTCGGCGACCTCTTCCTCCTCGGGGACTTCGTCTTCGTCCCCCCACTCTCGGAGCCGCTGGCAGGATCCTCATCGGAAGTGAGCAATGTTGCTGCCTTTTCTTCCAAGGCCTTCACCTTCTCGATCTCAGCAGAAAGATCAAAGCCTTCGACCTGCACCTCCTCGAGGGCTTGCTTTTGAGACTCCAGTTGAGCTTGATTTATGGCCCGTGCTAACTTAAGCTCGGCCGCATCAGCTGCCTTCTTAGTCCGGGCATTGGCAGCTGCAGCATCGGTCTGGTATGTAGACATAATTACATCAGCTTTGGACAAGGTTTTAGATAATACTGCGTCCGACTCAGTTTGAAGGTCCTTATATTTACGGCTTTCTTCCTTTGCACCCTGAAGTTGGTGCTCGAGGTCATCTTCTCTCGAAGAGTATCCTTCTCGAAGGCCATATCATCCATGCGCTTATTCAACCCGAGAATCCCAGTATCTTTGACCCTAAGCTCCTCCCGAAGTTTCCCCACCAGGTCATCCTTATGCTTGAGCCACAAGAATCGAGTCGAGACATTAAGAACTAAAATGAGTAAGCATAAAATAATCCCACAAAGGCTATATTACCTACTCAACGAAATCGGCCCGCTCTCGGGACGCTTTCTCTGAACTTGCTCGAAGGTCATTGAGTTCCCCCTCCCTTTTGGCATAAAGATCCTTGAGCTCATCCGACTCTGACATGAGTTTCCTAAGCTCATCTTCGCAGTGGTCCAGCTCAGCTCGTTACTTGGAAAAGGCTTGGTCAAAGAGCATCATGGCCTAAAAACAAAGGAAGAAGGTCAGAAAGGCAAGAACCAAAATCAAGATATAGTTGTTAAGGCAAAGATTACTTGTTTCTGAAGTTTCTCTGCCTCTTCAAAAATGAATGAGGTGTCAAGGTCGGGGCCTTCCTCGACCCCGGTGAAGCACTCTCCAAATATATCGTTCTCTCCGTGGGATGCCCCCACGTCGGGAGTCTTCATATCTTGGGCATCCCGTATTTTCCCTGAAGAAAATAACGGGCATGGCGAAGAGTTGTCCACTTCAATTACCCCAAGTGTGTCGATCGGGGCCTTCTCTCACCTTCAAGGAGCCTCAGGGTTGAGTTCTTCGGACTCATCTACCAAGTGTTTTTCGACACAAGGTACATTCTGGTCACGAGTCGGTTCAGGGACTGGGCTCGATCTCCCATCGCAGATCCCCTTAGCTCAAGATTGAACCACCTCGGCAGCCTTCATTGCAGTAACCTTTGAAGCATCTGCACCGCTTCCCCTACGAGTTACTAACAGGATGGCATCGCCTTCACCCTCAGTATCAGCTCCCTCTTCGTCCTCATCACGAAGACTTGCAGCAGCTTCGGGAGACAATGCCACCGCGTCGGCCCTAGGTTTTCAAAGCCTGGACTTTTTTGGCTTCAGGGACTCTGCCAGCGTCTCTTTCTTTCTCTTCTTATACTTTTCATGTTTTTGGGTCTCTACTTCACTATGTGGGGAAGGCCTCATTTAAACAGCATCTCCGAGGCTTACATAAGCGCAAAAGTTAAGTGTGTTATCAAGAGATATTTTACTAAGGGACTCAAATATGTCAATGATAAAAACTCACCATGGTTTTTGGCCTCCCATTGGCCTTTGGCTAAGTCGCGCCAGACGCGCTCGGCATATGTGGAGGTGGAAGCTAGTTGCTGAACCTAGCCCGGGAGGTCCTTAACTGCACCGGGGTACCACTCGACGACTGCATCATCAGAAGGGAGTTAGTTTGAATGAAAGAGAAAACATTTGATTAATGAAACGTACTCGACGAATCCATATTTACGCTTCATATTCCATTCTTCGGGGAATGACATCTTTTCAGCAAGAATCATGTCAGAGATCCTGACTCAAACGAAGCGGTTCATCCACCCTTGGTCTTTATCTTCATCAATTATAGCGAAGAAAGACTTCGAAGATCGACGTTGTAATTTTAACAGGCCCCCTCGATAGCTCGATAGAGACGAGGGTCGTATAGTCTAATCAGATGGTCGAGGGTAAAAGGCATCCCCTCGACCTGACTCGAAAAATACCTAATCAGGTAAATAATTCGCCAGAAGGAAGGATAGATTTTGCCGTGCGTCACCCGATATTGTCGACAAAAATCGAGGATCACTGGATCTAGCGGGGCAAAGAACAGTACTAAAAATTCGGAAAAAAACGACCACAAAAAGCGACCAAAGTTGGTCCCTAAATAGTGAAAAACGACCAAAATGCGTCCAAACAGGCTTGGTCACTATTTTGCTGGTCCCTTTACCATAGAGACCAAATATTCCGGGTATCAAAAAAAGAGACCAACTTTTGTCGCTATAATATAAATTTAGTGACCAAATTTGGTCTCTATTTTTAAATTACGTTATTTATTTATTTATAATTATACAAAATATAGCGACCAACTTTGGTCTGTAAATAAAATATAATATTTTAAAATCTGGAAAATAGCGACCACAGTTGGTTGCTTTTTTATTAATTTATTTTAAATAGAAGCGACCACAATTGGTCGTTAATTTCCAGAAAAAATAATTTTTTTACTAATTTATTTAATTTGTTTTAAACCAAAGCGACCACAATTGGTCGCTAATTTCCAGAAAAATATTTTTTTTAATAACATAGCGACCAAAGTTGGTCGCTATTCTGGAAATCTGGGTTAGTTAGCGACCACCTTTGGTCGCTATTCTGGAAATCTGGGTTTAATAGTGACCAACTTTGGTCTCTTTTCTGGGTTTTATTTTGGCAGAAACTGCCTATTTTGGCAGCCACAGCACCTGCCAGCATACCAAATCCTATCACAACATAACAACAATACTAACACAATAACAACAACAATATGAACTAACAACACAACAACAACAACATTCAAACCAATATTAAAACCAACAACGTATAAAGTTCAATAGAACTAACACATTTAACTAACAAAACTAAGTTAACACTTATTACTATCCCATTCCAAAATAGACCAAAGTTCTATTGTCTAGTTCAAAGTATATAAAAGTACTCAATGATTGTTTCATTCTATATCATTATCATCACTGTCTGATGAATCTTCATTATCAAGACGGTAATGAGAAGGGTCATTTCGTGGTGAACGAGAAGAACGATCACGGGGAGGACGGGAGGAACTAACACGGGGAGGACGGAAGGAAAGCTCACGTTCAAGTTGAGCCTCTGGCGATGGCTCGCGAGACCGGGGAATCGGAAAAGCTCCAGAAGCTAGGAGAGATTTAAGTTGAGCTTGCATACCTTCATACTGAGCTTGCATGCCTTGGTACTGAGCTTGCATTCTAACGTACTGAGCATCTCTAATCCTTTCTCGTTCCTTGGATGCTTCTAGCTCGGTTGTGAGCTTTGTCATAGTCTCCGGCATAGTGGAGAGGCTCTCCCCATCAAGTTGCTCGGCTTGCGAGGAAGTTCCTATTCCTTGCATTCCACAGTGATAGCAGTGGAACTTCTTATTAGGAAGCTCGTATACCTTCCCATATTTTGCACCGCCAGCCGCCTGCATCCATATTCTTTCTGCATCCTCCTCCGAAATATGGATTGGCTCGCCCGACTCATTAGGTGGCTGACTGTGTATGAATTCCTCCATGTCAACTCTGAAGCGACCCTATAAGAAATTTTTTATTTAATTAGTATTTGAAAGATTATATTAGAGTATATCAGAATACTTAATGAAAAGAGAAAACTTACATGTACAGTCGATGATCCGTCATCGACCCACCTTTCTGGATCAGTCTCTTTCTTTTTCTTGACAATATGAGTCTCCTTGAATAACTCATCTTGCTTCATTGGACGACCCAACTTCTTTTCCTGAAAATTCATAAACTATAGTTAATAAATAGAATATATATACTTTGAAAATTAAAATAAATGAATAAATTACGTACCAATCTTCTTTTTATAGTCCTTGGCTGATCGCACCTCCAGCGTGCAAGGAGCCTCCCTTCTCGGATGCGCGAGCTTTTTTTCCTTTTTCGCTCTTCTTTAAGAACTCCGCGGTAAGACACTGCCTTTGCAAATCCCTCTGAAAATCGTCAAGCAACCAGTTAGGCTTCTGGTTGTACAGTCTAGCGTTGGAGAAACTATCCGACAACCGCTTCCGAGCCTTAAGATTAAAATTACGCGCCACCTCCGTGCTATAGCGGTGTTCCCATACACACTTGCTCTGTATTTCAAAAGTTAAATATTGTATGAAAATATCATAAATATAAATAATTATAAAGCTTAAAAGAAAATTTATACCTTAAATTCTTTGAGCACACCATAATAACCAATATCTCCAACTTGGTTGCCTTCACCTCCTTGAACCCACACCCCGTTGTTGTTGCTATTTTTATTTTTAGAGCAACCTTTGTATGAAACTTGTAGCCATTCACAACGTACTTAGACATTGTTCTGACCTGAAGCCCAGGTCCCCAAATCTAATTAGCTAATAAAATTATTTAACAAATCTAATTAAAACAAGACCTTAAACCCTAATCCTC
>ML376862.1:0-37497 GCA_005239525.1 Nicotiana knightiana
TCACTTTAAGTGGAAAAACTCCCGTACCCCCTTTCGGGGCGTGATGAAAAAGGAGGTGTGACAATCACGATGAGTAAATACCTGTGCAGAAGTTATATATCGAAGTTTTAGGCATTTTTAGCATATTTGGAGCTATGGAGCTCAGATTGAGGCGATTTTCACTATATGGAATGGGGTAAGTGCTTTCTTCACAATTTTGAGTTAAATATATCAGTATATATGGGTTAGAACACGGAAATTAGTAAAAACTTAGGGTTTTGATAGAAAATTTAGAAATTGATATTTTTGGATTTTGACCACGAATTTGGGCATGAAATTTAAAGAGGATTATATATTTGAGTTCGTAAAGTTATGGGTAATCTTTATCTTCAAAAAATTTCAGAATCCGGGCACGTGGGCTTGCGGGTAATTTTGTCAACTTTCCGAGCAGAGTTGGGAATTTATATAAGTATTAGAGTATATTTTCATTGGTTTGCGTGTTATTTGGATAGTTCTTGGGCGTGATGCATCAATTTGAGTTGCCGGTAGGGTTTGGAAGCCGGTTATGAATCTTCGGAGTGAGGTAAGTCTCCTTTCTAAGCTTATAAGAGGGAATTGTCCCCATAGGTAAAATAATTAAATACGTGCTACTATCTTTAGGGGCGACGTACGCACGAGGTGACAGGAGTCCGTGCGTAGCTACTATTATGCTTATGTACGGATAGTCTAGGATCCAAAAACATGTTTATTTGCCATACTTGTAAATTTATTGATGAATTTAGAAATGATTAAACCTTATCAAATTTGGTAAATGAATTTATGGAAAATATTTAAATACTATCTTCGCATCCATTAAAAGAGAATTTTATCACTTCCATGGGTAATTATTTTCCTGATAAAATGTGAATTATTGTGTGAATGAGTGTATCTATGAGTACCTGAGTCGCATGTATGATTCGCGAGCAGGGTAACTCTATTATTTATATATGACCGCGTCGCATGATCGATTCGCGAGCGGGGTAATAGACGCATCTATGGTTCGAGCCGTTCAACCCTTCGGTAGTGCACGATTTACATTTATCGTTGGTTCGAGCCGTTCGACCCTCGGCATTTCTAGCTCATGATATTTGCTGAGTAGTTTCTAAGATTTTTAACTGTTTACTAGCCTGGAATTATAAGTTGTCAACTGAAATGACGAAGATTTAAAGTTTGTAAATGTGGAAGAAGTTGTTATTTCCTATCACTATTTGTTAATTATATATGATATCCATGCTTAGTGCCACCCTTGATTTTATTAAATTTACCTCTAGCAAGTGTCAAATTTGACCTCTCGTCACTACCTCTTCGAGGTTAGGCGGTATACCTACTGGGTACACGTTGTTTTCGTACTCATGCTACATTTGCTGTGCATTTTTATTGCACAGGTATATGTATATCTAGTGGCCCCGCTTGACGCAGTGATCTGGCTGACCTGGAGACTTAGGAGAGCTGATCCCCTCGAGACGACCCCCAGCCATCAGAGTCTTCCTCGGATGTATTGTACTTTCTTTACTGTCCCATTTGTATTCTGGACGGTTATTGTATTTCATTTGGTTTTTCTTAGAAACTGCTCATGCACTTGTGACACTGGGTTCTGGGATTACTTTGGGATGTATTTTTCGATTAAATTATTTAAAACATCATTGTTTACTGAGTAACTTTATTTGATCTTTATATAATGAAACAAAAAGTAACGATTTTCAAAATATTAAAATAGGAATTTAATTAACCATCGAGTGTTGGCTTGCCTGACTGTGGTGTCCGGCGCCATCATGACCTTGATGGATTTTGGGTCGTGACAACGTGGTATTAGAGCACTAGGTTCCCTTAGGTCTCACGAGTCATGAGCAAGTCTAGTAGAATCTTGCGGATCGGTACAAAGACGTATGTACTTATCTTCGAGAGGCTACAGGGCTGTTAGGAGTACTTCCCTTCTTGATTTCCTCATCGTGCGGTTTGATCCCTTTGAGGCTTATTCCTATGTTTCTTTCCTACTCAATTTTACGCGACGCGAAGCGCTTGTAATGAATCGGGAATTGAGGAATTGTAATGGTACTATAGATGTAGTGCGTAATGTTTTTCTGTGCATAGTTGGTTGGGACTATTGTCGTTGCTCTGCAGAAGGATGTTATGTTGTTTCAACTCAGTAGTTGTGTTTCTGAGAGCTTTGAGTCATGTTCAGGTCGTTATGATGCTTACGATTGGTTATCGCACGGTATGGATATGATGGTAGGATGCTTGCCCATATGTCGGGGAAATGAATGACTTCATAGGAGTTCTACTCAGAGCGTGATTTCGAGATTTCAGTATTTTATTTCTGGCGGAGGAAAGACAATTGGACTATAAATGATCAGGTTCGGGTTGATAGAGTAATGAGACTGGGTGTTTCCAAGTGATGTGGAATCTTCATCTGTGATGTGGTATCATCGTCTTTGATCGAATAGGATGTGTTAAGTTAGCCAGTGCTATGGTTTTTTCGGTTGCATTGGGTCAGAGTAATGCGAAGTAGCTGTCAGAGATCATGGTGTGCGGTGATTCAGGATTGAATAAGTATTTCTAATGTAGGCGGCTCGAGGAAGATGAACTTCGGAGAGTTTTGAGGTTGTGGTGGTCTGCTGGTTTAAGTTCTATAGAGAATGATATTTATTTGAGGCAACAACTGGGCAGCATACGATGAGGAAAGACATGTGGGAAGTGTCAGGCAATGGTTAAATTTCTAGAAGGCCGGGTGTAAGAAGCGGAAGTTGAGCAGTTTCTTAAAGGAGTGAGTTTGACCAAAGTGGGAGAGTGGCAGCGTAGCATATGAGTTTCGTGGTAAGATAGCTGCACATCTTGAGGACAAGTTTGGAGCAATTTGAGAATTTTAGTGAATGGTGATTGGGTCCACGGGCTTAAATTAAAATATTGGCTATTTCGGCGGAAGATTGGATACAACAGAGAGGAGTTGTTCGATATGAAGAAGGATGCAACACAGCTCTGGATTAGAAGATATTGTCGGGCATTTAGTAGATGTCCATGAGGAGCGGACGAACTAGTAAAGTTGGTAAATTAGAACGGGTGTAGGATGGGGTATTGATGTCATAGAGATTGTGCAGTATAGCTTCGTTGTAAGATGTCAGTTGGTAATTTTCGTAGGTGGGTTATCTCCCATGAGCGGGTCAGTGGTTGCGTGGCTGGCGAAGTTTCTGCAAGGAATTCTATTGACCATCCAGTAAGAGACCGAATATGTGAATGATGCTAGAGACTTAGAGTGCTTGTGAAATGCTAACAGAAGGATCTCAAGGAATTTGGCAAGTTGGTTATGCATGATCATGTCAACAATGAAGGAAGATTCTTGGTGAGTTCCAGATTTGTGTAATAGCGGTTTCAGGCTAAGTGGGAGAGTTTCACCGCCTACGATTGGGTTGCATGGTTCTCTACTAGCGAAAATTCTGGTGATTGGCATATTTGTGGGTTATTACAGCTAAGGGAAGAAGACCGGAGTGGTAATTAAGCATAGGATCTGATAAATGTGTGCAAAGGTCGGCATTATTGAATCAGGTTCAGGCTTTGGGAAATTTTTTTAGGATTTATGCTTCGTACAAAGGTGATGTACAAGGGAAGTTATTCAATCGGGTGCTTTATTAAGTTGGGTGTTCATATGCCAGCGAAGCTTTGGAGTTTATTATATTTTTAGACCAAGCCAGAGTGGGCGACTCTCAACAACGGTCCTAGTGAATTCAAAGGTTAAAATGCGGTGCCTAAGGATTTCAAACCTGCGATATGGTTAAGAATCGAGCTTTTGTAGCGGATTATGATATGAGGCATAGAATGTTCTATGATATCTTCGACGTGTAGAGTAGCATTTGGAGGAAAATGACTTCAAATTCATGAAGGAATTGTCAGGATGGGTGAACCAGTTGAAGATGCGAGTGTAGGTGTAAGGAGGGCATGAGACGGTTCATAGGTTTGGGGACAATATGGTCTCGTGGAATGGGGTTACTCAGAATGAGTGCTAATTGAGTTTTTATGAGTTGACTGGAGTTTTCATTAGTTCTAAGTCAAGTTAAGGTTAAAGTAGAAGAAGTTAGATTGGTTAGTCGTGGTTGAAATGGTATATTGATAGCAGTGATCAATTCCTTTAGCATGATCAAGTTATGCATGTGATTTGTGACGGTACGTGCGGGGTTTGACGGTCGCCGTAATCGATTTTATTTGGAAATATCCAAGTATTTTTTAGCATGTTATGTGTAGGCGGATCTCGGAAGGATTATGGTGGTATAGGCTATTACTTGAGGATTTGCATGTTTTGTAATTATGAGAATTTGCTCGTGTGTTGTTACGGTTCTCTTGAATTGGGTTAAGTAAAAGGTTTTATATGATGACGTGTTTACCCTATTAGTGGTTCGGGAGTTAGGACGGGATCTTGTGCTATTTTGTATTAGCATGATTAGGTGTAGTGAGCAGTATGGAATTTGAAGTAAGAATCAAGGTTGCGGATTGGTGTTGACAAGGATGTCGCGAGCTCGGATGAGCAAGGAAAGGGATTTGGATGTTTAGAGCAAGCAATATTGTCTTCGGCATCACCTAAGATCGTTGGTTGTGTAAGGGGCTTTGTGTTCTGGTTGCAGATTTCTTGGTTGGCTTTCAACACCTGTGTGGCCAGTGGTATGGATGTGCAGACTTATTACCTTGTGTGGAAGGTCATGGGAGCGTGACCACGGGAATATCGTATAAGTGTGACATGTAGTCACTTAATTGATTGAAGATTCAGACCAAGTATAAAGAAGTATAATGTTGTTTATTTAAGAGTTTATGCCTGGAGGACGCTCGGTTAATTTGGTTGCGGATGTAGGGGTTTTGCTCCGGCTATGATGGTTGTTCTTGCGTTTTATGAGAAAAAGTGGGTCATTATGGACCCAGGTAAGGCTATTAGCCTAGTTCGGGCGAGCGGGATCGGCTTGAAGGTTGCGAATGGATTTAAATATGATTATGGGCTCCATGTGAGTCAGAGGTGTTCGTTTCAGTATGGCGCTTCTCTCGGAAGGATATTAGTACATCAGATGTTGTTCCATCTTCGTTCATTTCAGGTAATATTCTGTTATGTCGTGTGAGTTGTGAAGACGGCTTGATAATTTCTTATGTGTTGAGGTTCTGCGTAGTGATGATGATGTGTGAGCAGGATAGCTCTTGTGATTCAGAGTATATATATCGCAGCTCAGTTGTGCTTGAGCTTTGTAGCGTATGGCCCTATCAGTCTCCCCAGGATGGTATTATGCACTTAGAGTGCTTGTGACCGATAGTCAGTATTTTGTAATAGTGAGCAATTCAGCTCGGTATGTATCTCCTTATGTGAACCTCATGATTGGATCGTGTGGCACGCCTCCACGGGTAGGTTATTTGGATCGGGTTGCACGCCATAACAGTGTGATGTTGAGTACGGTTCCCTATATTATTTTCTGGTGTTTTGTTTCCCATTTTTCTGAGGGAGGTTTGTAGCATCTTTTCGATTGTCTAATTAATTGCGTGAGTTGAGTAGTTCCTTCCAGAGTTCATTTTCTTTATGTGGCATCATGTGAGACTGCTGGTCAAGTCTGGGGTGATTTGTTGCCTGAGCAGTTCACATTGGGTGAGACGAGGTTATTGGATCAGGGATCAGTGCGATAAGATTGTGTGAAGTATACTAAAGAACAAATGCCATTATTTTGTTCATAATGAAGAGATGGTTCTAGTCAGGAGGAGTGGTTCAATGGTTTGTTGACTTTGCAGTTGGTAATGAATTTATACACATCTCCTCCGTTGTGGTGGTATCGTAAGCGTTATAGCAGGACTTATATATATGTGTATCATGAGGTGCGTTAGGAGCATCAGATTCGTGGAATTTTGGCTATTAAGATCAGGGAACGTCATTATGGTTAGACGATGAATTATGCGGTGTATGGTGCTAATTCAGTGAAGGCATGCAATCATATTCTGGTAACTCGTGTAGTGATTGATTCGGTGTTCATATATTGGAAGCAGTCCTGACAGAGAATTTCGGATGTTGAAACCTGGTTCTAAGGCCCATTTGCCTAAATAAAAGAGGATATCTTCAGATTTGTTCGAGCAAATGTACTCAATTGGGTTGTGGTAGCATGGGCATGTGCACGAGGTGTTGAACAATGATTTCACACAACTCCAGAGCAGTTCTTAGCACGTTCGAGGACGAATGCATGTTTAAGTGGGAGAGAATATAACGACCCAACCGGTCGTTTTGAGATCTAACGCGTTGTTTGACGGTTTCGGGCCATGAGCAGCATCATTTCAGGTATCATGACTTGTGCCTGGTCGGAATTGAATTTCGAGAAGTTCGGAGTCAATTTGGAAAGAAAATTCTCATTTCAGAAGCCTTAAGTTTGAAGAATTGGCTAAGATTGGATTTTTGAGTAAACGACCTCGAAATAAGGATTTGAAGGTTCCAGCAGGTTCATATGATGATTTCGGACTTGGGCGTATGTTCGGAGCGGGTTTTGGATGACCCGGGAGCATTTCGGCGCATATTTTGGAAGTTAGTAATTTGGAAGAGATGTCATAAGTCTGGGTTGAAGTGCATTTCAGTGTTATTGATGTCTGTTTGATATTCCGAGTCTGGGAATAGCTTCGTATGGTGATTCTGGAGATAGGATCGCGATCGGAAGTGAATTTGAAGGTCCGTAGGTCAATTTGGAGTCATTTGGCTAAAGTTAGAAATTTGAAGGTTTTTAAGAAGTTCGACCGGAAGTGCAAATTTTGATATCGGGGTTGGATTCCGATTCCGAAAGTTGGAGCAGGTCTGTAATGTTGAATGTGATTTGTGTGCAAAATTTGGGGACAATCAGACGTGATGTGATAGGTTTCGGCATTGAATGTAGAAATTGGGATTTCTTAGTTTCATTGCACTCGAATTGGGGTATGATTCATGTTTTTAGCGTTGTCTGATGTTATTTGAGGCCTCGACTAAGTCCGTGATATGTTTTGAGACTTGTTGGTATGTTCGGACAGGGTGCCGAGGGGCTCGGGTGAGTTTCTGGGTGGTTTCAGACCATTTCTAGGACATTTTTAGCTGCTAGTTTTTGGCTACATCAGTGTGCTACGCGATCGCGAGGAATTGATCGCGATCGCGATGAGTAAATGAGAGAAAATGGCCAGTGAATCGCGATCGCGGAAGTACTTTCGCGATCGCGTAGAGGAAAGTTTCTGCTACGCTGAACCTACTTTCGAAGCTTGTACCTTGCAATAGATAAGGAATTGGAGATGATCCAAAAATGACAGTTGTAGTCCTTTGTGTCTAGTTTTCAGAAAATCAAACCATTTGGCATTTGGAGTTGTTTCTAAAGAGTTATGATTGGTACACTACAGCCTGTCCGGAAAGAGTTTGGAAATCGCATTGTGTTTCATAGGGATGACTTTGGAAGCTTATATCTAGTAATATATAAGGAATTGTGAATTAATCAAAGAATGAAAGTTATAGCCCTTCTTGTCTGTTTTCATAAAGTCAAACCATTTGCAATTTGGAGTTTTGTGAAAAATGTTATGACCATTATACTAGAGGCTGTAAGGAGGAGCTGGTCATTTGTTCTTCGCGATCGCGAAGCATTTTCCGCGATCGCAAAGGGCAGATTTTGGGCGAAGAAAAGTTTTTCTTCGCGATCACAAAGAATTTCCCACGATCACGATGAGTAAATACCTGGGCAGAAGTTATATATCGAAGTTTAAGCCTTTTTAGCATATTTGGAGCTATGGAGCTCAGATTGAAGCGATTTTTGAGGCGATTTTCACCATATGGAATGGGGTAAGTGTTTTTTTCACTATTTTGAGTTAAATAAATGAGCATATATGGATTAGAACATGGAAATTAGTAAAAACTTAGGATTTTGGTAGAAAACCTAGAAATTGATATTTTTGGATTTTGACCACGAATTTGGGCATGAAATTGAAAGAGGGTTATGTATTTGAGTTCGTAAAGTTATGGATAATCTTTATCTTTAAAATTTTTTGGAATCCGGGCACGTGAGCCCGAGGTTAATTTTTTCAACTTTCCGAGTGGAGTTGGGAATTTATATAAATTGAATTATTTTAAGTATTAGAGTATATTTTCATTGGTTTGCCTGTTATTTGGATAGTTTTTGGGCGTGATGCATCAATTTGAGTCACCGGAAGGGCTTGGAAGCCGGTTATGAATCTTCAGAGCGAGGTAAGTCTCCTTTCTAACCTTGTAAGAGGGAATTGTCCCCTTAGGTGAAATAATTAAATAGTGCTATTATTTGTGGGGGCTATGTATGCACGAGGTGACGGGACTCCGTGCGAACTGCTATTATGCTTATGTACGGGTAGTCTAGCACACAAAAACATGTTTTATTTTCCATACTTGTAACTTTATTGATGAATTTGGAAATGATTAAACCTTATCGAATTTGGTAAATGAATTTTTGGAAAAGATTTAAATACTATCTTCGCCATTAAGAGAGAACTTTATCACTTCCTTGGGTAATTATTTTCCTGATAAAATGTGAATTATTGTGTGAATGTGTGTATCTATGAGTATTTGAGTCGCATGTATGATTCGCGAGTAGGTAACTCTATTATTTATATATGACCGTATCACATGATCGATTCGCGAGCGGGGTAATAGATGCATCTATGGTTCGAGCCGTTCGACCCTTCGGCAGTGCACAATTTACATTTATCGTTGGTTCGAGCCGTTCGACTCTCGGAATTTCTTGTGCATGATATTTGCTGAGTACTTTCTGAGATTTTTAACTATTTACTGGCCTGGAATTATAAGTTGTCAACTGAAATGACGAAGATTTAATGTTTGTAAATGTAGAAGAAGTTGTTATTTCCTATCACTATTTGTTAATTACCTATGATATCCGTTGTGATGACCCAAAAGGTTATCCCGTATATTTTAGCTAATTATTTGTTTCGAGGTCGTGAGAACCACTTTCTATCTCACCTCTATTTGTGTTCGCAACCCGGGCGTGTAGCTGTGAAGCCTTTATGTGAAAAACTGATAAACACGATAATTTTGTATTAGAAATTTGAATAAAGTTGACTTCAGTCAACGTTTTTGGTAAACGGACCCAGACCACCCGGACCCAGACCCATGATTTAACGGCCCCGTAGGAAAATATGGGACTTGGACGTATGCCCGGAATCGAATTCCGAGGTCCCAAGTCCGAGAAATGAATTTTTAAAGAAAATTATTTTTTGAAAAATATAAAGGTTTTTGAAAATGAAATTTGAGGTGAAACCTGTGATATCGGGCCTGTATCATGGTCCCGGAGCCCGCAGGTTCGATATGATTTATATGTGTTATCTGTGAAATTTGGTAAGAAACGGACTTAGTTTGACGTGATTCAGACCTTAAATGCAAAACTTAATGTTTATAGAAGTTTTGAGGAATTTCATGGATTTTTAGTTTAATTCATCGTTTTGGTGTTGTTTTATGTGGTTTGAAACCTTCAGCGAGTCCTTGTTAGGTTATATGACTTCTGTGTGTGGTTGGATGGGGTCCCGGGGGCCTCGGGTACGTTTCGGATGCTCATCGGATGATATTAGAACTTGGAAGAACACCTGAACCATTGCTGGTTTTGGTATCTCGCACCCGCGATAGACCTTCCGCAGGTGCGGACACGCAGGTGCCGTGAAGAGCTCGTAGGTGCGGACATGGCCCAATCACCCAATCCTTGCAGGTGCGGTTTGTCTTCAGTAGATGCGGAGCCGTAGGTGCGACCCTAGTCCTTTTAGTGTGTTTTCGCACCTGCGATGGCGCAGGTGCGGATATTGATGGACAATTATATCAGATTTGAGGGCTCAAGCCTATTTTCACCATTTCGAATTTTGGAGCTCGGGAAGGGCGATTTTTGAAGACTTTTGCACCTGGGTAACTTGGGTAAGTGATTTCTGACCTACTTAGATCAATTTCCATGATTCCTAACTTGAATCTAGTCCTTAGAATTTGAATATGGGTTTGAATATTTGGGGAAAATTTGATAAACTTCATAGAACAAATTATTGAGTTTTGATTGGGTTTTTGACCTCCGATTTGAGAGATTTTCATATGTTTAGACTCGTGAGTGAATGGGTGTCCGGAAAATATAGTTTTTACCCGATTCTGAGACGTGGCCCCGGGGAACGTTTTGCGCGAATTTCCAAATTTCGCGTATTAGCTTCGAACTTATTAGTTATTTTGTTTCCTTGAGATGATATTTACACAATGAAATTGAATTATCTAGATTTGGGCCACCCGGAGTTGGGTACTCGTGGCAAGAGCGTGGTATTGAGTTGATTAGCGCAGTCAAGGTAAGTATCTTGCCTAACCTTGTGTGGGGAACTACCCCTTAGGATTGAGTCTTCTATGTTGATTGTAGTCCGCGTACGCGAGGTGACGAATGCGTACTCGAACTTATTTGCAAATAGATTGCCCTTTAGGGATTTTTAGGTCCTTATGTTCCCCGTGTATGAATTGAAATTGTTATATTTGAATTTCTGATTTCTAGTTTCATCTCTCCTTGCTCAAATTAGAAGTACTTGCCTAGCATTCCTTGTTTCTTATATGATCTTAATTGACTTAAATAAAGAATTTGTTTTTCCTACCGTTATACTATATCTTTCTTCATACGTTGCCTATGTGACTAAAACTAGTATAATCTCTCCCTATAAATGTCTAACAAGTAATTGGAATATCTATACGTTGGTCAAGCATGCCCGTGAGTCGTACATTGTGATTTAAATGATTTTCCTCTTAAGTACTACTTAGGTTTAATTGATGACCNGTTATACTATATCTTTCTTCATACGTTGCCTATGTGACTAAAACTAGTATAATCTCTCCCTATAAATGTCTAACAAGTAATTGGAATATCTATACGTTGGTCAAGCATGCCCGTTAATCGTATATTGTGGTTTAAATGATTTTCCTCTTATTTGTCTTGTTTTCCCCTTGTTATACTGTTTTCTCTTTGTGCTTGGCATTCCTTTCAGTGGATACTTCTTATGATTGAGTTTTACCATTTTTGTGATTTAAGTCTTTGTATTGATTTGTTCATCGCACTTTGCATTCGGTCTTGTTTGATTTTGCGCCGGTTGTGGCAATATATGTTATTTCTGTCGCATTCTGTTTGTTTTCCTCAGTTGCTGCATTGCATATTTAAATTAGAACTACGGACAGAGATCTGGGAGCTTTCCCCCTGTACTGCACTACATATTTAAATTGGGACTACGGACGGAGATCTGGGAGCTTTCCCCCTGTACAGCACTGCATATTTAAATTGGGACTACGGACGGAGATCCGAGAGCTTTCTCCCTTTACTGCATCGCATACTTAAATTGGGACTACAGACGAGATTCCGGAGCTTTCCCTCTGTACTGCATTGCATGACAAATTCTGAGTTGCGGACTGAGCTTCGGTGGTTTTATCATTGAGGAGATTTGGATCGAAATATATATATATATATATATATATATATATATATATATATATATATATTGAAAAGTATAGCTGAAAAGCAATTATCTCCAGGAAAAGTTATGTCCGAAGGACTTCTATTTCGAAAGTATCTTGAAAAGTATTTGTCTTGTAGAAAAATGATATTTGAAAGAGCAGTATTTTGAAGGGACTATGTTTTAAAGATTTCTCTTTATAAAAATATACAAATATACCTTCAGAGAAAGTATGTTTCAAAGAAGAAATTTCTCTATTCCAAAATGATTATATCTTTAAAGCTTTCGAAATAAACTCACGATTTAAAGGTTTTTACTCGAAGGTTTGACCAGCTTTATTGAGTTTATTGGCCAAGGCCTAACGTGAATAAATTGATGCAGTGCTGAGTTGCTAGTGTTTTATTGGGTTGTGATTCCCGACATTTGGCTTGCATTCTTTCCATTCTCTTTGCGTATTTCTATTATGATGTTCGTTGATCGTAATTATTGAATTTTCTTCCGTATTATTCGATCGTAGCGTTAATTATATTCAAAAATCTTTAGATAGATATTATGTTTCGGTCATTTGCACATTTATGTCTTTTTACTTATTAGACCAGTGGTGTCTTGACTAGTCCTCGTCACTACTTCACCGAGGTTAGTCTTGATACTTACTGGGCACCGCTGTGGTGTGCTCATACTACATTTCTGCACATTTTTTGTGTGCAGATCCAGGTTATTGTTGTTAGTAGCTGCACAGATCTTTGCTGAGGAGACTCAAGGTAACCTGTTGTTGCGTTCGCAGGCTTCGTAGTCACCTTCCTGTTTTATTTCTATTCAACTGCACTTACTTATTCCTAGACAATTGTATTTAGATTTGATAAAATGATTTCGTAGAGCTTATGACTTCTATTCAGCGGGTTTTGGGAAATTTTAAACTCTGTCAAGATGTCTATATCGAGACTTTTATAACTCCTTTATTATTGTTGTTGTTCAGTGGAAATGTTAGGCTTACCTAGTCCCTAAGAATAGGTGCCATCATGATACCCAACGGAGGAAATGACAAGTTGGTATCAGAGATCTAGGTTCATAGGTGCTACGAGTCATAAGAGAGTTTAGTAGATTCTTGTGGATCAGTACGGAGACGTCTCTACTTATCTTCGAAAGGCTAGAGAACTATTAGGAAAATTTCACTTCCTTCATTCCTATCGTGCGAATTCATTGATCTTGAAGTTTGAAATTATCGTTCCATTCTCTCATCGATGGTGAGGACACGCGCTGCGGTTCCTGATGATGTTACCTGAAGCAAACGTCGCAAGGGTCAGAGACAGGAGACAAAGAGGAGCACGTGCCACATTTAAGATGCCTACCAGAGCAGCCATTGAGGAGTCTCCAGTAGTCCTAGTTGGGGGACAGGTACTGGAGGTGCCTGTTGCTACCCCGGACTTCAGAAGACCTGAGCACAGTTTTGAGTACAATTGGTACATTGACACAGGCAGGGCTGATTCTAGTGCACCAGTTGCTTTAAAGATCAGGAGAGGAGTTCAGACTCCCACCGTCTACACTCCAGAGCAGTGAGACCATATTGGTCATGTTCTAGTTGTCATGGCAGCACCACGTGGTTTCAGTTCAGCATGTGGTTAGGGAAGTAGCATCGGAGGAAAAAAATACCTTGGACTTGAGAGGTACAGGAAGTACCACCCTTCTATCTTTCAGTGGATTGGCGGCGGATGGTGCCCCGGGTTTTCTGGAAGAGTGTCACTATAATCTTCGTACTTTGGGTATTGTGTAGACGAGCGGGATTACTTTTGTCACGTATCAGGTCCAGAGTAGTGGGTTGATCAGCGGTGGCGGCATATGAGTTGGGGGAATCTGGCCGAGTTAGCTTCACTAGTATGGATTCATTTTTCGGAAATGTTTTGAAGGAGGTTGCACCTCAGTTCCTTCGGGATGTACGGCGCGCGAAATTTGAGAAATTGCGTCAGGGCGCCATGTCACTATTAGGGTACACCGTCAGATTCAGTGAGTTGGCCACTTATGTACCTTGTTTGGTTGCTTCAGTTATGAGATGAGTCCGTAAAATCATTGAGAGATTTAGACATGATATTCGGTTCAGCGAGACTCGAGAGTTAGAGTAGGATGCCTCATTTCAGCAGGTAGTGGGGATCGCTCGCCGGTTAAGGAGCATGTGGGACCGGGAGCGGGAGGTCAGACGAGATCAGGAGAGAGAGCTTTGGGAGGCGAGGAGGCCTCATAGACCAGAGTAATCTATTGTTCCTTATTATGGAACCAAGATACGTCATGGTAGAGAATTTTGGGTCAACCAGTTCAGTTTGCATTACCAGCTTCGCATGGGAGCGTTTCAGGTACTCATGGTTCTCAGAGGATCCGTATTGTATGTTTTCCGCAGCCACATCGGCAGAGAGATTTTTTTTAGTGTGGAGATGTTAGCCACAGAGTGAGAGATTGTTTCAGGATTCAGGTAGGAGTGTTATGGCATGGTATTCAGGTGGGTAGAGGGCGCCCAAGAGGGGGAGACTCGACCCGTTGATGTGTTGCACATAGTAGGCTAGAGGTCGTCATGCCAGATATCATCACCCAAGTATGGCTTGATGTGCTAAAGTGGGGTACCATTGTATTTCACTATAGTCCTGTTGGTCAGGACGAATTTCCATTATTTGTTGTTTCATTTATTAATGAGTTTCATAGTTTGCACTCTATTTTTGTGCTTGCTCCTGTTGGGAGATTCTATGAGTAGTAGCCCGTGTCTATCATTGTTTTATTCATCCATGATAGTGGTGAAACTGGAAGTGAGTCCATGTCGTCCCTCGTGGTAAGCTTTACGTGATTCTCCTAAGTATTTTGTTTACGAGTTGTGATTTGATACTCCATTGAGATGTGAGTTAAGTAAGCGCTATGATTTTGTTAGCCGAGATGAATTAGCAGGAGATCTCTATTGGTATGATATATATTCCACATGTGACATAGAGTTGAGGACGAGACCCTCGTGATTCTTTGTGATTTTATATGTTTGGACCGGGATGAGTACCGCGGTGGAATTTTTATGAGGATGGAATCCTTGCGATATCGCAAAACGACCGGTCGGGTCGTTACATTCTCCACCTCTTAAACAAACGTTCATCCTCAAACGGGTCTAGAATCATACCTGAAGTGCTAAATAAGTGTGGATATTTACTCCGCATGTCCTCCTCGGACTCCCAGGTCGCTTCCTCGACTGGTTGGCCCCTCCACTGGGCCTTCACTGCAGAAACTCTCTTGGACCTCAACTGGCGATCCTGTCTATCAATAATAGCTATTGGCTCCTCCTCGTAGCCCAACCTCTCATCCAACTGAATAGTGCTGAAATCAACCACGTGAGAGAAGTCGGCATGGTACCTCCGGAGCATGGATACATGAAAGACCGGATGATCTCATGATAAACTGGGAGGTAAGGCTAGCTCATAAGCGACCTCCCCAAATCGCCTCAACACCTCGAAGGGACCTATAAACCTCGGGCTCAGATTGAACTTCTTCCTAAACCTCATAATACCTTTCATCGGCGAGACCTTCAACAAAACCTTGTCTCCCTCCATAAATGATACATCACGCGCCCTCTGATCCGCGTAACTCTTCTGTATGGAATGTGCTGTGTGGAGCCTCTCCTGAATCAACTGCACCCTCTCCAAAGAATCCCTCACCAGGTCGGTGCCATATAAGTTAGCCTCGCCAGACTCAAAGCACTCGATAGGGGAACGACATCGCCGACCATACAAAGCCTCAAATGGATCCATCTCGATGCTGGACTGATAACTATTATTGTTAGAAAACTCGGCCAAAGGCAAGAACTGGTCCCACTGACCTCCGAAGTCAATCACGCATGCCCTGAGCATGTCCTCCAATATCTGAACTGTCCGCTCCGACTGACCATCAGTTTGAGGGTGAAATGATGTGTTGAGATCTATCTGGGTGCCCATCTCACTATGCAATGCTCTCCAGAAATGCGAGGTGAACTGAGGACCTCGATCTGATATAATGGACACCGGCACACCGTGAAACCAGACTATCTCCCGAATGTAGATCTGGGCCAACCTCTCGGAAGTATAAGTAGTAGCCACTGGAATGAAATCCGCCGATTTGGTCAATCTATCCACAATGACCCAAACTGCGTCAACCTTCCGCAAAGTCCAAGGCANGCACCATCCTCGCCAATAGCAACTTCCTTGGCACCACCCCGTACCACTGTCTCCCGAAGCTCTGCTAAGCACGGATCTTCGAACTGCCGGGCCTTAATCTCCCCCAATAACGAAGACTGAGCAACCACATGTGCTAAAACTCGACGAGGCTCTAAAAGGTCTAATCTCACCAGGCGATTGGCCAAGGACTCAATATCCAAGGCTAGAGGTCTCTCCTCTACTGCAATATAATCCATGCTACCCATACTCTCCGACTTCCTGCTCAAAGCATCTTTTACCATATTTGCCTTGCCCGGATGATAAATAATGGTGATATCATAATCATTCAACAACTCAAGCCATCTGTGCTTCCTCAGATTAAGATCTCTCTACTTGAACAAGTGCTGCAAGCTGCGGTGGTCTGTATAAACCTCACAGGACACCCCATACAAGTAGTGCTTCCAAATCATAAGAGCATGAACAATCGCCACCAACTCCAAATCGTGCACTGGGTAATTCTTCTCATGAACCTTCAGCTGGCGCGAAGCATANGAAACGTATAATATCTGTATTTAAGTGTTTCAATATCAAGGAAAGTTGATAAATATGTTTCCTAATAGTTAGAACTCACGGGACGGTGATCGGAAGCCGTAAGTTCGAGTTATTTAACTTGTAGCAGACTGTTTTGTGTTGTTGTTGGGCTGCGTGTTTTACTACTGTTTTGTGGAGTTTTGGAGGAGGAAGAGTGTGTAGAAACACCATATATATGTAGGGTTGTGATCTGATCATTCATTGTAACATTTCAGGGTTGTTTGACACGACTACGGTGGTCATCTTATGTGTGAAGTGATTAGGTTGTGAGTGGACTGTTTTGGGAGGCTCAATATGATTATTATTGATGTTGTTTGGGATTTTTGGTGATTGTNGACTCTCCCTTCCTGCATCAACACACACCCCAAGCCAACGCATGAAGCATCGCAATATACTGTGTACATCCCAGAATCGGAAGGCAATACCAGAACTGGCGCTGAAGTCAATGCCGCCTTAAGCTTCTGAAAGCTCGCCTCACACTTGTCAGACCATCGAAACGGGGAATTCTTCTGAGTCAATCTAGTCAATGGATCTGCAATAGAAGAGAACTCCTCCACAAATCGGCGATAATAGTGTTGCATCCCATGTTTTCGTACGTGAGAGTACATCGTAAGTTAATTGATGTAAGCTCAGAAATAAGATTATATTTGATGGAATATAAAGTAATTTAATCATGTTACATGGGATTTTACAAATATTTAAGATCATTAATAACGAGTACCAAGAGGGTTGGAAATCTTAGAAGCTAAACCAATTGAAGAAAATAAGTTTCGTCGAAAGTCAACTAGTTTTGAATGTTATAACATGTAATTTAGGGTGAGACTATGGTTCATTACATGATAAGGAGGTTATTATATGAGTTAATTTTTATCGTATGATAGTTGTGTTCTACATTTTGAAGTCAAGCAAGTTGTGGAACAAAAGTCGGCAAAGGTCTTCACAAGTTACACTCATAATATGCTTAAAATTAGGTCAATTGTAATTGAGATTTTCTCCCAATATACTTGGAATTATTGGATGATATACAAACCAAATTTAATATTTATGAGTCTAGTTTCCAATTCATTAAACCGTCCATCGATACGACGTAGGAGTAGAGATGTATTTGCAGTTTCGCGAGACTGCGCAGACATCATAAGTGACAAGTAGGTGGATCACTAGAGCTTTTTGAGAAATACATTTCATTTGCTATATGAGGTCTTATTGGGACATAAAATATACCAAATTGAAGGTCATGGAATTTAGTTTCCAACTATCTTAATCTTTCGTTCATATGACATCAGAATAAAAAGATATAAGCGTCGGAAGATGGACCAATTCTAGGGTGCCAAGCTAGCACCTCTTTGACTTTTCCAAACTTGATAAATATAAACCTTAGGTCGGATTTATCTTCATTATTCAGAATAAAACGACCATAGAACACCCATAAACATAACCTCAAGCTATCTTCTACGGTTTCAAATAAGATTATCATTTTGGGCAAGAAATCGAGAAGCAATAACATTAAAACGATCCCTACGACGTAAGTGTCATTATACCGCCTCTCTTTTTTCTTTGTAGTTAGAGTTTTGGAAGGTAATTAATAGNATTTCCCTTCTTATAGAAAAATTGATGTTAAGGTTGCTTCTCTTATTATTATGTTATCAACGTTGTTGGTACTTCCTGATTCTTATAAGATTCTTGATGAAGAGTTATCCCTAATGATGTGTACGGATAATATCGACCTTACGTCGCTCCGAAATGTTCAAAACATGATTCCAATGAGTCCTGCATGCATTATATATATGTATCTATTTTACTCTACCGAGCTGCGCTATAGTCGGCCGGGTATGGCACCTATTGTGCAACCACTGATCAGTTGGGTTTACAAAGTCCTGTTTGAGGCCGGGTATGATATGATGATGATGATGCCCACAGAGGTGAATGTTCTATGATGATGATGATGACCACAGAGGCGGATGTTTAAAAAGATTATGTGTATATATGTATCATGCATTTCATGTTAATGTCTCTTAGAAGCACTCAGATGCTATAGGTTGTATCTCCTACATATCTCTTTGCATTACTGTTCTTATTTATGCTTTCCTTCCTTATGTACTCAGTACTTTATTCGTACTGACGTCCTTTTATTTGTGGACGCTGCATGTCGTGCTGCAAGTCCTGATAGACAGGTAGACAAAGCTCCCCCGCCACAATAGTCTTTCCGGTTCAACAGTTATAGGCAAGATCCCTTATCCGGACTTGCCGTGGTCTTGGTATGCATTTTTGTTATAGATATTATGGGTATGTCGGGGCCCTGTTCTGGCTATGTTGCATTACTTATGCTCCTTTAGAGGCTCATAGATAGGTGTCGACTCATGTATAGTTTGGTATGCCTTGTTGGCTAATTTTTGTTGCATAGTCTTTCATGGCAGCATTGTAGCTCGTACCTTTTATGTAGTTTCTTAGCAATCTTGTCATCCCATATGATGTATGTTCATGATCCATATCTACCATTTATATTGATCTCGTTATGCCTTAAAGATAATAAGAAGGTTAGATAAAATGTACGTTGGTGCTCGGCAAGTATGGCCCGGGTGCTAGTCATGATCCTCCAGTTTGGGTCGTGACAAATAGCCCGCTAGGCCGAAAAGGCTCCTGATCTCTATAGCTGAAATAGGACGCGACCAACTCTGAACTGCCTCGATCTTCTAACGATCAACTTTGATACCCTCTCCGGATACCACATGCCCCAAGAATTCTACGGAATCCAACCAGAACTCACACTTGGAGAACTTAGCATATAGATTCTGTTCTTGCAAAGTCTGGAGCACAACTCTCAAATGCTGGTCGGTCCCCCCCAGGCTACGTGAGTAAATCAAAATGTCATCAATGAAGACAATGATAAAGGAATCAATATACGGCTTGAATACCTTGTTCATCAAGTCCATAAATGTTGCTGGGGCATTAGCCAAGCCAAAGGACATCACCAGGAACTCATAATGGACATATCTCGTACGGAAAGTAGTCTTCGGGACATCCGAGGCCCGAATCTTCAACTGATGGTATCCCGATCTCAAGTCAATCTTAGAAAACACCCTAGCACCCTGGAACTGGTCAAACAAATCATCGATGCGGGGAAAAGGATACTTGTTCTTAATGGTGACCTTGTTCAACTGGCGGTAGTCAATACACATCCACATGGACCTATCCTTTTTCTTCACGAATAGAACTGGAGCACCCCACGGTGATACACTCGGTCTAATGAACCCCTTATTCGACAACTCCTCAAGCTGCTCCTTCAACTCCCTCAACTCTTTTGGAGGCATACGGTATGGAGGAATAGATATAGGCTGGGTGCTTGGAGCTAAATCAATGCAGAAATCAATATCACGATCCGGAGGCATGCCCGGAAGATCTGAAGGAAATACATCAGCAAACTCTCGAACAACTGGAACTGAATCAATCGTCGGAGACTCGGCGGTGGTGTCCCGCACATAAGCAAGATAGGCCAGACAACCCTTCTCGACCATATGTCGAGCCTTCATGAATGAAATAACCCGGCTGGCTGCACTAACTGAGGAACCTCTCCACTCCAGCCTAGGCGACTCGGGCATGGCTAAAGTAACTGTCTTGGCATGGCAATATAGCACGACATGATAAGGAGATAGCCAATCCATGCCTAGAATAACCTGAAAATCAACCATGTCGAGCAATAAAAGGTCCGCTCTAGTCTCGAATCCACAGAAGGTGATCATACAAGACCGATAGATCCGGTCTACCACCACAGA
The DNA here is from genome assembly GCA_005239525.1 of Nicotiana knightiana. Taxonomy (NCBI): domain Eukaryota; kingdom Viridiplantae; phylum Streptophyta; class Magnoliopsida; order Solanales; family Solanaceae; genus Nicotiana; species Nicotiana knightiana. The sequence goes on from ML376862.1 coordinate 19,973, forward strand.
ATCGCCCACGGGAGTGGACACATATCTAGGAGAACCCAAGGACTCGCGAGGAGCATCCAGAAAATGAGCAAATAATGTTGAAACATATGAATAGGTGGATCCTGGATCAAATAATACTGAAGCCTCTCTACCACACACTAATATAATACTTCTGATCACGGCGTCTGAGGCCACTGTATCTGATCTGGCCGGAATCTCATAGAATCTAGATGGAGTACCGGAAGACTGAGCTCCATCAGAGTGAACAGGAGCTGCCTGACCTCCCTCTGACTGGCCTCCACCTCTAGGACGACCCCTGCCGACCTGTCCTCCACCTTTAGGTGGCCGGACTGCTGGATCTAGAACCGTCGGCTGATAACCCTGATGTACGACCTTGTCCCGAAACCTGGGACAATTCCTCCTTATATGACCTGGCTCCCCACACTCGTAACAACCCCAAGTACCATAGTCTGCTGCCCCGAAGAAGAACCCTGAATGGGCCGGAGGGCCATGTGAGCCCTATGGCATAGCACTGAAGTAGGGGTCGGAGGATCTTGGATGACTGGGATAACCACTGGGTGAACTCTGAATGGCTGGAGGATGGTAGGAACGCTCTGGCGTGGAACTGAAATGAGGCCTCGCTGGAACACCTCGGGGAGGTGGTGGAGGTGCTGAATATGAAGGCCTGCTGGGCTGACTACTGCTAAACTGACCTCTGCCCCTAGCTGGGGCACCTCTGAAATCTCCGGAGAGTCTAGCCCTCTTGTCCTACTGCCCCTGCTCCTTGCTCCTCGACTGATACCCCTCGATTCTGCGAACAATCTCTACCGTGAGTGGCCCTAATATGCAACCCAGCCACCAATCTCCGCACCCTCTCTGCATCAGTAGGTAATACCATGAGTGCATGGCGAGACAACTCTGAAAATCTGGCCTCATAATCTGTCACTGACATTTGTCCCTGCTCTAGCCGCTCAAACTGATACTGCAACCCTTCCCTCTCATAGGGTGGGATATATCTATCCAGAAATATCTGTGTGAACTGTTCCCAAGTGACAGGAGGAGAATCTGCTAGCCTGCTGAGAATATAGGACTACCACCCCCTACGAGCTCTGCCCTTCAACTGGAAGGTAGTGAAATCCCCTCCATGGGTCTCTAGTATCCTCATGTTGTGCAGTCTGTCCTTGCACCTGTCCACAAAATCTTGGGCATCCTCGCCTCGCTCACCCCCGAAGACTAGAGAGTGCAATCGAGTCCATCTATCCAATAACTTCTACGGATCACCGTCCGCAGCTGGTCTGGGCTTAGGTGCTGCTGCAACAGGCTGGACCCCACCCACGGGCAGTGTACCCAGGGTATGATGTAATGCTGTTGTCTAGCCTGCAACCTGGGCAATAGGGGTCTGGACTCCCCACCCCCCCCCCGCCTGAGAAGCGGCGAGATCTGCTGGAAATAAACCAGCCTGGGACATAGTGTCCATAAATCTCATCATACGGCCCATGACCTCCTGGAAGCCTGGCGCTATCATGATGTCTACTGGAGAAAGATCTGCTGGGGGAACCTTGTCCTGCTCCTCTATGATAGGGTCCTCTGGTGGTGGAACCGGAATAGCTCTGGGACACCCTCATCCCTTACCGCGGGCTGGTGCCCTCCCCCGACCTCTATCGCGGCCTCGGACAACGGGGATAGCGGCCTCTCCCGGGTCTGGAACATCAGATGCATGCATCCTCACCATCTGTGAGAGAATAGAAGAATGAGTTTAGTAAATCATCGACTGCATGATAGAATAAGAAAAAATATAGGTTTCCTAACACCCTATAATCTCCTGAAGATAAGTATAGACGTCTCCGTACCGATCCGCAAGACTCTACTGGGTTTTCCCGTGACTCGTGAGACTTACGTGAACCTAGTGCTCTGATACCATGTTGTCACGACCCAAAATCCTAACTTAGGTCGTGATGGCGCCCAACAGCGGGGTAAGGCAAGCCAACACTCAATTTACTAAGGGTTCTTTCTTATTTGATTAAACATTTCAACATATACTAAGTTTTTAAAGCTTAAAACATAAATCGACAAGGATAATTAGCCAGTTTTAATCAAAACCGGTCATGAGGAGGCGTGAGCCAATATATATACAGACCCGTAATCCATAATAACTACCACGTGTGTGCCAAGAACTAGTGTCACAAGTCCTACGGGCATACTAACAGAATATACAAAAGATGTAATATACAGTCCCACTGTTTGAAAGAAATAGACGGGAAATAAGCAAAAGAAAATCCATAGTGCTGCCGAAGATCTCCAGGAGAAAACAACTCACCGTGAAGTCGGGTCCGTCTATAATCAGAATCAAGCTCCGGCCTGACAACTAGATGCACCAGCCTCAGAACCTGTACAATTATGTACAGAAGTGTAGCATGAGTACATAAATATATATGTACCCAGTGAGTATCCCGCCTAACCTCAAAGAAGTAATGACGAGAGGTCGACTTGACACTCACTAAGGTCCAACAATATAACTTAACAGAATGTGATGAAAATGATAGGCATGTAAAGGTAGTGAAGTAGCAAATATATAAGGCACTGAAATCCATGTAAACACTGGAAATAAATAAACAATTACTACTTCATCTTCTCCCAAATATCTGTCAAATCAATATCCATGAATTCAATAACAATAAATCATGCGCATACGGGATAAGGACAACGGGCCTGAGCCATAGGATAATCATATATGTGTAGTGTCGAGGGTCGAACGACCCGAACCATAATTGCACTTTCCCATAAAGTACTCACGTCTATGCATTGCCGAGGATCAAACGGCCCGAACCATAAGTGCATCTTTGCCATGAAGTAGTCATAGATATGCACTGCTGAGGATTGAACGGCTCGTACCATAAGTGCATCTTTCAATACGCCGTGGCGTACGGCCCGCTCCCATGAGAGTGGGGGAAATCACACTCCGCTCGCAGAATGTAAATTGCGAAGCGGTCACATGCACACACAGTATTCCTTTTTAAATTACTTTTCAGTGAACAATTCCTTAAAATTTATCAAATTCCATGATCTCAGGGAAATAAGTCGCATGTAACATTTAATCCATTAAGCATATAGTTCATTTCAAGGAAAACACAAGGCATGATGTTGGCCTAGCTACTCGGACATAATAATAATAGCCGCTACGTACGGACTCTCATCACTTTATACGTACGTAGCCCCCACAAATATCACACATAGCATTTAAAACACCTACGGAGACAATTCTCTCTTACGAGGTTAGAAAGGAGACTCACCACGCGTCACACCTACTCCCCGGGTCAAGAATGCGAACGAAACTCCGAACTCGTCACCCAAAGGACTCGAAGCTAACCAAACATAATGTAAATATATTAAATTATACTCAAATCATGGAATTTCCTATTATTTAGTCAAATTCATCATTCTTTGAAGAAATCCCAAAATCCAACCTCGGGCCCGCATGCTCGGATTTCAAATATTCTCGAAGGAAACACTCACCCATAACCTAAGGATCATTAATATATGATTTTTGTATGATTTCATAGCCAATTTACGGGTAATTCTCTAAATTCTTGAAAGCCCTAGGTTACTACCCAATTCCTTGATTTTTCACTAATTAGGTAGTTAAATTCAACTAGAAATTCATGCATTAACTAACTTTAGGGTATAATTTACTTACCTCTCAGTGACGGGGTCGTGGGGCTCCTTTCCAAGCTCTAAAAATCATCTATGGTGGAAGAAAATGGAGTGAAAATGGGATAATCCCGCACTTAAAGACCTTATTGCATACATGGGCTTCCGCACCTGCGACTCGACGACCGCACCTACCTGCGAGCAATAGCTCGCACCAGCGGAAAATGGGACAAGGGCCTGGGCTCTCACCTGCGGGCTGGAGTCCACACCTACGGGAAGGAGCCCGCACCTGTGAGAACTGGGCAATCCACCTGGGGGTCGCACCTACGAGGTCTGGACTGCAGGATTGGTCTCTCACCTGCGAATGGGCAACCGCACCTGCGGTCACACCAGATCAGGCACCAACAACTGCTTTAGCTGGTTCTTAGCCTCGTTTGGTGCCCGAGAGGCACCTGGGCCCACCTGAGCCCCCATCCAAATATACCAACAAGTCCCAAATCATAATACAGACTCGCTCAAGCCTTCGGAACACCCGAAACAACGCTAAAAGTCAAAATCACACCTCAAAACCCCTAGAACAAAGCTTAGGAACTTTAAGTTTTCTTGAATTCGCTAACAATGCGCCGAACTGACCTATACTACTCGGAATGACACCAAATTTTGTAGGCAAGTCATAAATGACATAACAGAACTATTCCCGGTCTCGGAATTCCATTCGGACCTCGATAATACAAAAACACATCCCAAACCACAATATGAACTTAAGGAACTCTTATTTCAATATTGGGCGCCGAAATGCTTCCGGGTCATCTGAAACCCATTCCGAACATACGCCCAAGTCCTAAATCATCATACGAAGCTATCAAACCGTCAAAACTCGATTCCGAGTTCGTTTACTCAAAATGTTGACCGAAGTCAAACTTGTGCCTTAAAGGCCAACCTTAAGGAACCAAGTGTTCCAATATCTCTCTAAACACTTCCGAAACCCGGACCACCTGCCCCTGCAAGTCATAAATCACAATAAGTCGCTATGGGAAGTTTCAGTTAGGGAACGGGGTCCGATATCGCAAGAGGACCGGTCAGGTCGTTACATCGGGTGCCTAATAATGAGGTCTTCGTTTTTATTGCATCATTATCGGTATTATGGGATTTGGAAACAGAGTTCTTCCATATGTGGGACTAATTGCCAATGTCGAGTTGATTTCGGGCAGTTATTGTGATCAAAAGTGCTATTGAGCCTATGTGTGATGTGTTATGTTGTGGGTCGTGCCTTATGGGCGTAGACCTGAGTTGATGCAGCTGGTTGAGGCTAATGCCAGATATGGATTTAGAATCGGGTCTTTTGTAAATGAGTAGAAAGTGAGGAATTGAGGTAAGAGTCTTATCGATGATGATGACAAGGCTATATGGCAGTTGTGATAATGTTATCAGGCTTATGTAGATTAGGTTGAAGTGGGATCACCCGCGGGTGTGTGTTGGAAGTGCTCAATCAGTGATTGGATGAGTTCAAAGTGAATCTTAGCACGTTCGAGGACGAACGTTTATTTAAGAGGGGGATATTGTGATGACCCAAAAGGTCATCCCGTATATTCTAGCTAATTCTGCGTTTCGAGGTCGTGAAAACCTCTTTCTATCTCACCTCGAATTGCATGCGCAGCTCGGGCGTGTAGCCGGGAAGCCTTTATGTGAAAAACTGATAAAAATGATAATGTTGTATTAGAAATTTGAATAAAGTTGACTTCAGTCAACGTTTTTGGTAAACAGATTGACGGTCCCAGAGGGTCCGTAGGAAAATATGGGACTTGGGCCTATGCCCGGAATAAAATTTCGAGGTCCCAAGTCCGAGAAATGAATTTTTAAAGAAAATTATTTTCTGAAAAATATAAAGGTTTTTGAAAATGAAATTTGAGGTGAAACCTGTGATATCGGGCCCGTATCATGGTTCCGGAGCCCGGTACAGGTTCGATATGATTTATATGTGTTATCTGTGAAATTTGGTAAGAAACGGACTTAGTTTGACGTGATTCAAATGTTAAATGCAAAACTTAATGTTTATAGAAGTTTTGAGGAATTTCATGGATTTTTAGTTTAATTCATCGTTTTGGTGTTGTTTTATGTGGTTTGAAACCTTGAGCGAATCTGTGTTAGGTTATATGACTTGTGTGTGTGGTTGGATGGGGTCCTGGGGGGCCTCGGGTATGTTTCAGATGCTCATCGGATGATATTAGAACTTGGAAGAACAGCTGAACCATTGTTGGTTCTGGTATCTCGCACCTGCGATGGACCTTCCGCAGGTGCGGACACGCAGGTGCGGCGAAGAGCTCGCAGGTGCGGACATGGCCCAATCACCCAATCCTCGTAGGTGTGGTTTTTTTTCAGCAGATGCGGAGCTGCAGGTGCGACCCCATTCCTTTTAGTGGGTTTACGCACTTGCGATGCTATTTCCGCAGGTGCCGATATTGATGGACAATTATATCAGATTCGAGGGCTTAAGCCTATTTTCACCATTTCGAATTTTGGAGCTCGGGAAGGGCCATTATTGCAGACTTTTGCACCTGGGTAACTTGGGTAAGTGATTTGTAACCTACTTAGATCAATTTCCATGATTCCTTACTTAAATCTAGTCCTTAGAATTCGAATATGGGTGGAAGATTTGGGAAAATTTTGATAAACTTCATAGACCAAATTATTGAGTATTGATTGGATTTTTGACCTCCGATTTGAGAGATTTTCATATGTTTAGATTCGTGAGTGAATGGGTGTCCAGAAAATATAGTTTTTACCCGATTCCGAGACGTGGGCCCAGGGAACGTTTTGGGCAAATTTCCTAATTTCGCGTATTAGCTTCGAACTTACTAGTTATTTTGTTTCCTTGAGATGATATTTACACTACGCAATCAAATTGTCTAGATTTGGGCCACCCAGAGTTGGGTACTCGTGGCAAGAGCGTGGTATTGAGTTGATTAGCACAGTCAAGGTAAGTATCTTGCCTAACCTTGTGTGGGGGAACTACCCCTTAGGATTGAGTCTTCTATGTTGATTGTAGTCCGTGTACGCGAGGTGACGAATGCGTACTCGGACTTATTTGCAAATAGATTACCCTTTAGGGATATTTAGGTCCTTATGTTCCCCGCGTATGAATTGAAATTGTTATATTTGTGTCACAACCTAAAATCCATAAAGTCGTGATGGCGCCGGACATCATTGTCAGGAAAGTCAATTATTAATTAATTGAAATAATTTCATGTTTTAGCATTTATGAAAAACATTACCTTTCACTTTATTACATAGTAACTACATAAAATCCCTTAAGTAAATATAATGGTTTAAATAGTCCTATTTTAGCAAATATGTCCCAACACATCACAGAACCCGGTGTCACAAGTACATGAGCAATTTCTAAGAATTTTACAATTTCTACAAAGTTTGTCTGAAATACAAGTGGACAAGGAAAATTAAAATAATGTAATACAGTATGAGGGAGACTCCGTCAGCTGCGGATCGCCTCTGGATGATGCAGCTCACCTAAGTCTCCAAATCCGCCACATTGCTATGAAGGTACCTGTGCAATAAAATGCACAGCAAGTGTAGCATGAGTACAAAAACAACGTGTACTCAGTAAGTCGCCCGCCTAACCTCAGAGAGGTAGTGACGAGAGGTCAAAGTAGACACTTGCTAAAGGTCAATTTAGTATATTCAAGTGTGACGCTAAGCATGATTATCATAGGCAATTTATTAAAATCGGAAATAAATAATATCAACTCTTTCCACATTTAACACTTTAAATCTTCATCATATTAATGTCAATTAATCAACATGGGTGATTTGATTAAATAAAAAATAATCAATCGGAAGGAACAACTTATTCCAAAAATCTTTAATAACTTTAAATCTGTGTCATTTCAGTTGACAATTTAAAATTTCAAGCCAGTAATCAGGCAAAATCAAAGCAAATACGCAGTAAATATCATGCGCAAGCAATACCGAGGGTCGAACGGCGTGGACCAACAATAATAAATTGTGCACTGCTGAGGGTCGAACGGCTCGAACCATAGATGCATCTATCTGCCCCGCTCGCGAATCGATCATGCGACGCGGTTATACATAAATACCGGGTTATTCTACTCGCGAATCATACATGCGACTCAGGCACCCGTAGATACACATATTCACACAATAAGTCCACATTTTTTTTATCAAGAAAGCATTTTCTCAGGAAAGTGGTAAAATTCTTCTTAAATAAACACGAGAAATAGCATTTAAATCTTTGTTTTGAAACTCATTTGCCAAGTTTAATAATATTCAATAATATAACCTTATCAGGTATATATTTATCCACAGAGGAAATTAATTTTCTTTCTAGATGATTAAGAAAATGAACTCTAATCTTGCTAGATATTCAATTACTATTTTGATCATATTAGCGGTCTCACATTATTGGCAAGATCAGAAGTACCAAAAGTAAGGCATGCTAGTGGGTCCTAGTCTACCCGGACATGGCATAATAGTAGCTACGCGCGGACTCCCGTCACCTCATACGTACGTAGTCCCCCGAAGATAATAGCACATACTTAATTAATTCACCTAGGGGGATAATTCCCCCTCACAAAGTTAGAAAGGAGACTTACCTCGCTCTGAAATTCCATAACCGGCTTCCAAGCCCTTCCGATGACTATCCAAACAACGACAAACCAATGAAAATATACTCTAATATTTGCACCAATTCGGATTATATAATTTCCCAACTCCGCTCAGTGAATTGTCCAAAATGTCCTAGGGCCCACGTGCCCGGATTGCGATATTTCTCGAAGATAAACTCTACCTATAGCTTTTCTAGTTCAAATATACAATTTTCTCAATTATTCATGCTCAATTCGTGTCTAAAATCCAAATTATCAAATTTCTAGGTTTTCTTCCACAAATCCCATTTCCCTACTAATTACCATGTTCAAATTCATGTATAATCCTTGTATTAATCTTAAAAACATGAAGAAATTACTTACCTAGTGATGCTTGGTGAAAAACCCTTCTTGAAGCTCCTCAAAGTCGACCAAACCAAAGAAGAAATGGCCAAAACCCGTTTTTAAAACACTGCCCTGCCCAGTTCTTACCCCTCTATGCGATCGCATGAAATCCTCTGCGATCGCATAGGCCAAACTTGCTGCCTCCTTAAGTTACCTCAGTGCGATCGCGTCCAAACACCTTCCTTCGCACAGTCCAAAGTTGTAGCCCCCTTTATTCCTCTATTGTGCGTTCGCATATACCATGATGCGTTCGCATAAGCCAAGCACCAGAAGCCTCCATACGCCTTCAGCCCTGCATCGCACAAGCCTTCACTCTATAACACAGTTTTTCCTTCTCCGCAATCGCACTCCATGGACCGCGATCACATAGCACATCAGTGACACCAGAAAACAGCAGCAGCAAAACAGAGAAAAATGGTCAGAACTCACCCTGAAACACACCCGAAGAAGCCCCCGGGACCCCGTCCAGTCACACGACCTAGTCCCATAACCTTACACGGACTTTCTCGAGGCCTCAAATCACATCAAACAATGCCGAAATCATGAATCGCACTCAAACTCAAACTTTATGAACTTTGAAATTTCAAACCTCCATATTCGATGCCGAAACCTATCAAATCACGTCCGATTGACCTCAAATTTTGCACACAAGTCATATTCAACATTACGGACCTGTTCCAACTTCCGGAATCGCATTCCGACCCCGATATCAAAATTTCCACTTCCGGTCAGATTTCTCAAAAACCTTCAAATTTCTATCTTTAGCCAAATGACTTCAAAATGATCTACAGACATCCAAATTGACTTCTAATCGCGCTCCCAACTCCAGAATCACCATACGAAGCTATTCCCAGGCTAGGAATCCCAAATGGACATCAATATTACTAAAATGCGCTTCAAGACAAACTTAGGAAATTCTTCAAAAATGCTGACTTCCACAATATACGCTGAAATGCTCCTGGATTATCCAAAACCCGATTGGGACATACGCCCAAGTCCGAAATCATCATACGAACTTGCAGGATTCTTTAAATCATGATTCGGAGGTCGTTTACTCAAAATTCCAATCTTAGTCAATTTCTCCAACTTAAGGCTTCTGAAATGAGAATTGTCTTTCCAAGCCAACTCTAAACTTTCCAAAATTTAATCCCGACCACACCTACAAGTTATAATACCTGAAATGGAGATGCTCATGAATTCAAGCTGCTGAACGACGCGCTAGAGCTCAAAATGATCGGTCGGGTTGTTACATTCTCCCCCATTTAAACAATTGTTCGTCCTCGAACGTGCTAAGAACTGCTCTGGAGTTATCAGAAATCACTATTTAACACCCCGAGCACCTTCCTGTGCTACCAAAACCCAGTTAAGTACATTAGCTTGATCAAATCTAAAGAATTCTTCTTTTATCCATATAATAAGCTCAGGATCCAGTTCCAACACTTGAAATTTCTCTGCCAGGCCTAGTCCCAATATATAAACGCCGTATCAACTACCACACGAGGTACCAAAACCTGACTGCATACTTATGCTGAATTTAGCGCCATACACTGCATAATTCATCATCGAACCACCATGACATTCCCTGAACCTTAACATCCAAAATTCCACGAATCTGATGCTCCCAATGCACCTTACAATATATATGCATACATCCTGCTACAATGCTGACGATACCACCACAACGGAGGAGATGTGTAGAAATTCATAATCAACTGCCGAGTTAACAAATCATTGAATATCTCCTCTTGACTAAAATGATCACCTCATTACGAACCAAATAATGGTATTTGTTCTTTAATATAGTCCGCATAATCTTATCGCGTTGATCCCTGATCCAATATCTCGTCTCACCCAGTATGAACTATTCAGACAACAAATCACCCCAAACCTGACCAACAACCTCACATGATACCACATCGCGCCAAATGGCCATAACTCGAACATGATAAATAAGAAATGACTCAGGAAGGGACTATTCAACTCACGTAACTAATATGATCTTTCCTCAGAAAACAGGAAGTAAAACATAAGAAAATAAATATAGTAACCTTACTCATCATCACACTGTTGCGGCATGCAACCTGATCTGAACAACATACCCGTGGCGACGTGCCACCCGATCCACACATAAAAATTCACATAAGGAAATATATACGGAGCTGAATTGCTCACTATTACAAATTACTGAATATCAATCATAAGCACGCTAAGTTCATAATACCATCCTGGGGAAACTGACAAAGCCATATGCTCACAAAACTCAAGCACAAATGAGGTGCGATATATATATATATATCCTCTGGATCTCAAGAGTTGTCCTGCTCACATAACATCATCACTACGCGGGTATCTCATACATAAGAAATTATCAAGCCGTTTTATAACTCACACGGCACAATCATATTATCACATGAATTTGACGAAGACGGAACAACATCCGCTGTTCTAATACCTTCCCATGAAAAGCGCTCCACTGAAATGAACATGTCTGGCTCCTACGTAGCCCATAATCATATTTAAATCCATCCACAAATATCGAGTCTACCTTGCTCGCACCAAGCTAAGCTAATAGCTTTACCTGGGTCCATATTAACCAACTTTCTCTCATAATATGCGAGAACAACTATCATAGCCGGGACAAACACCCACAATCCCCAACCAAATGAACTTAACGCCTTCCAGGCATAAATTCTCAAATAAACAATATTCCACTTCTTTATACTCGGTCCAAATCTTCAATCCATTAAGTGACTACATGTCACACTTATACAATCTTCTTGGTTACGCTCCCATGACCTTCCACACCAGATAACAAGTCTTCACACCCGCATCACCGACCACACTAAGACTGCAAAACTCATCAAGAACCCATGACCAGGGTACAAAGCTTCTCTCCCCGAATTTCGATCTCAGGTGACACTGAAGATAACACCAGCTTACTCTAAACATTCAAATCACTTTTTCTTGCTCATCCGAGCTCATGACATCCTTGTTAACACCGAACCACAATCTCGATTATCTTACTCCCAGTTACATACTCCTTACCGCGCCTAACATGCCAATATGAGGTAGCGCGAGAATTCCATCATAGCTTTTGAACCACCAATAGGGTGAACAATTCATCATATAAAAACCTTTTACTTAACTCAATTCAAGAGTACCATCTCAACACACGACTGAATTCTCACAATCACCCAACATGAAAGTCTTTAAGTAGTAGTTTATACCACCATAACCCTTCCGGTATTCGCCTACAACTGACAGGCCATAGCACTCAAATGCTCCCACATGAAATCCATTACGACGGCCAACAAGCCCCGCACACACCGGCACGAACCACATGTATAACTTAATCACATCGAAGGAACTGATCACTGCCGTAATGTGCCATTTCAACCATGGCTAATCAATTTATCTTCTTTTAATCATCTTTAATTGCCTCAAGAATAATAGTAACTTCCTTCAACTCATAGAAAACTCAACCCTCACTCATCCTGAGTGACCATGATTCACGAGATCGTGCTGCGTAAATCCCACAAACCGTCTCGTACCCTCCTGATAGTCTTTCTACAACCCGGAGTTTATTTCTCTCACTCCTCCAATGCTATCCTGCATCCCGAAAATAACATAGAACCCCAACCATCTTCCTTTTTCTCAGAAATTACTCTGCAAAAACTCGATTCTCGATCATACTGCTGCCTGAAACCCTTAAACACCGCATTCTTAACTTTTTAATTCACGAGGACCGCTATTGAGAGTCACCCACTCTGACTGGCTCCGAATACAATCACCCCAAGGCTCTTCTAGCACACGAACACCCTTTTCAATGAAGCACGTGACTGAGTCACTACCCTTACAATTAGCCTATGCATTAAGCATAAATTCTGAATCTTCCAAAGCCTAAACCTGGTCCAACAGGACCAACTTTTGCACACATTCATCAAATCCCATGCACAATAACCATCCTACTCCTTTCCCTTAGCTGTACTAACTTGCCAATATGCCGACAATCCGCAACCCCATGAGAACACAATCCTACAGCCCAACTGCAGGTGGTGGGACTCCCCCACTTAGCCCGACGCTACTCTTGGCACCACTCTAGACCCTGTTGAGACCCTTTCTCCTTTGTTAACATGAATCTCGCTCAACCGACCCGTCTAATTCTTCCAAATTCTCTTGCTAGCACTCCCTAATTACTCAAATTCTCTAGCATCATTCACACATCCTGCCTCCTACTGAACAACCACTAGAATCCCTCACAGGGACTTGCCAACCACACGACCGCTAACCTACTCACAGGAGGTAACCCACCTATGTAATTCACCAACTGATACCTCCCAACAACGTTGTACTGCATTATCTCTACGACATCGATACTCTCCGAAGATCATCTTTCTCTAGCTGCCTTCATTATCAGCACTTATCCGGTACTGAACCACCGCGCCTCACGGTCTCTGACAATCGCTTCTTCAATACTACTTCACAACACTCTGACCCAATGCAACTGAAGAAGCCATAGCACTGACAGACTTAACACATTCCATTCGATCAATGATGACGAGTTCCCATCACAGGTGAATATCCCACCTTACTTGAAAACACCAAGCCTTACTACTTTATCATTCCAAAACCTGACCATTTATAGTTCAATTGCCTTCCTTCCGCCGGAATCTAAATACTGAAATCTCGAAATCACACTCTGAGAAGACCTCCCTTCAAACCATTCATCACCCCCAACATATGGGCAAGCATTCTATCATCGTATTGACATCGCGCAATAACCAATCATAAGCATCATCACTACCTGAGCATAGCTTTAAATCTCTGAGAAACACACCTACTGGGCTGAAACCATATTATCCTTCTGCAGGGCAGCAACAACAACCCCAACCAACTACGCATGGAAAATATCACGCACTCTATCTGTACCACCATTTAAATCCCTCAAATTCCTGATTCATAGCATGCGCTCGGCGACGCGTAAGATTGAGTAGGGAGAAACATAGGCATAAGCCTTAAAGGAATCAAATCACACGATGAGGAATCAAGAAGGGAAGTACTCCTAATAGCCCTGTAGCCTCTCAAAGATAAGTACAAACGTCTCTTTACCGATCCGCAAGACTCTACTAGACTTGCTCATGACTCGTGAGACCTACGGGAACCTAGTGCTCTGATACCATGTTGTCACGACCCAAAATCCATAAATTCGTGATGGCGCCGGACATCATTGTCAGGCAAGCCAATTATTAATTAATTGAAATAATTTTCTGTTTTAGAATTTATGAAAAACATTACCTTTCACTTTATTACACAGTAACTACATAAAATCCATTAAGTAAATACAATGGTTTAAATAGTCCTATTTTAGCAAATATATCCCAACACATCCCAGAACCCGGTGTCACAAGTACATGAGCAATTTCTAAGAATTTTACAATTTCTACAAAGCTTGTCCGAAATACAAGTGGACAAGGAAATTTAAAATAATGTAATACAGTATGAGGGAGACTCTGTCAGCTGCGGATCGCCTCCGGATGATGCAGCTCGCCTAAGTCTCCGAATCCTCCACATTGCTATGAAAGTACCTGTGCAATAAAATGCACAGCAAGTGTAGCATGAGTACAAAAACAACGTGTACTCAGTAAGTCGCCCGCCTAACCTCAGAGAGGTAGTGACGAGAGGTCAAATTAGACACTTGCTAAAGGTCAATTTAGTATATTTAAGTGTGACGCTAAGCATGATTATCATAGGTAATTTATTAAAATTGGAAATAAATAATATCAACTCTTTCCACATTTAACACTTTAAATCTTCATCATATTAATATTAATTAATCAACATGGATGATTTGATCAAATAACAAATAATCAATCCAAAGGAACAACTTCTTCCAAAAATCTTTAATAACTTTAAATCTGTGTCATTTCAGTTGACAACTTAAAATTTTAGGCCAGTAATCAGGCAAAATCACAGCAAATACGAAGTAAATATCATGCGCAAGCAATGCCGAGGGTCGAACGGCTCGGACCAACAATAATAAATTGTACACTGCCGAGGGTCGAACAGCTCGAACCATAGATGCATCTATCTTCCATGCTCGCAAATTGATCATGCGTCGCGGTTATACATAAATACAGGGTTATCCTGCTCACGAATCATACATGCGAATCAGGCACCCGTAGATACACATATTACACAATAAGTTCACATTTTTTTTATCAAGAAAACATTTTCTCAGGAAAGTGGTAAAATTCTTCTTAAAGGAACACGAGAAATAGCATTTCAACCTTTGTTTTGAAACTCATTTGCCAAGTTTAATAATATTCAATAATATAACCTTATCAAGTATACATTATCCACGAAGAAAATCAATTTTCTTTCTAGATGATTAAGAAAATGAACTCTAGTCTTCTTAGATATTCAATTACTGTTTTGATCATATTAGCGGTCTAACATTACTGGCAAGATCACAAGTACCACAAGTAAGGCATGCTAGTAGGTCCTAGTCTACCCGGACATGGCATAATAGTAGCTACACATGGACTCTCGTCACCTCGTGCGTACGAAGCCCCCGAAGATAATAGCACATACTTAATTAATTCACCTAGGGGGGACAATTCCCCCTCACAAAGTTAGAAAGGAAAATTATCTCGCTCTGAAATTCCATAACCGGCTTCCAAGACCTTCCGATGACTCAAATCATTGCACAACACTCCGAAACTATCCAAACAACGACAAACCAATGAAAATATACTCTAATATTTGCAAAAATTCGGATTATATAATTTCCCAACTCCGCTCAGTCAATTGTCCAAAATGCCCTAGGGCCCACGTGCCCGGATTCCAAAAATTTCTCGAAGATAAACTCTACCCATAGCTTTACTAGTTCAAATATACAATTTACTCAATTATTCATGCTCAATTCGTGGCTACAATCCAAATTATCAAATTTCTAGGTTTTCTTCCAAAAATCACATTTCCCTACTAATTACCATGTTCAATTTCATGTATAATCCTTGTATTAATCTTAAAAACATGAAGAAATTACTTACCTAGTGATGCTTGGTGAAAACCCCCTGTTGAAGCTCCTCAAAGTCGACCAAACCAAAGAAAAAATGAGAAGAAATGGCCAAAACCCGTTTTTAAAACACTCCCCCTACCCAGTTCTGACCCCTCTATGTGATCGCATGAAATCCTCCGCGATTGCATATGCCAAACTTGCTGCCTCCTTAAATTCCCTCAGTGCGATCATGTCCAAACACTTGCTTTCACACAGGCCAAAGCTGTAGCCCCCTTTATTCGTCTACTGTGCGTTCGCATATACCATGATGTGTTTGCATAAGCCAAGAACTAGAAGCCTTCATTCTGTAGCCCAGTTTTCCTCCTCCGCGATCGCATTGCACTTCATGAGATCACATAGGCCAAATTCCAGCTCCCTTGAATTTCCTCTCCGCGATCGCACTCCATGGACTGCGATCGCGTAGCACATCAGTGACACCAAAAAACAGTAGCAGCAAAATAGAGAAAAATGGTCCAAATTCACCCTGAAACACACCCGAGGCCCCTGGGACCCCGTCCAATCACACAACCCAGTCCCATAACCTTACACGGACTTGATCGAGGCCTCAAATCACATCAAACAACGCCGAGATCACGAATCGCACTAAAACTCAAACTTTATGAACTTTGAAATTTCAAACCTCCACATTCGATGCTGAAACCAATCAAATCATGTCTGATTGACCTCAAATTTTGCACACAAGTCATATTCGACATTACGGACCTGTTCAAACTTCCGAAATCGCATTCCGACCCTGATATCAAAATTTCCACTTCCGGTTGGATTTCTCAAAAACCTTCAAATTTCTATCTTTAGCCAAATGCCTTCAAAATGACCTACGGACATAAAAATTCACTTTCGGTCGCGCTCCCAACTCTAGAATCACCATACGGAGTTATTCCCAGGCTCGGAATCCCAAACGGACATCAATATCACTGAAATACGCTTCAAGCCAAACTTAGGAAATTCTTCAAAAATGTTGACATCCACAATATACGCCGAAATGCTCCCGAATTATCCAAAACCCGATCCGGACATACGCCCAAGTCCGAAATCATCATACGAACTTGCAGGAACCTTCGAATCCTGATTCGGGGTTCGTTTTATCAAAATTCCAATCTTAGTCATTTTCTCCAACTTAAGGCTTCTGAAATGAGAATTTTCTTTCCAAACCAACTCTAAACTTTCCGAAATTCAATTCCGACCACACCTACAACTCATAATAGTCAGTTTCTCCATAGAATCGTTGCTATATTTGTCTTGTTTTCCCCTCGTTATACTGTTTTCTCTTTGTGCTTGGCATTCTTTTCAGTGGCTACTTCTTATGAGTGAGTTTTTACCATTTTTGTGATTTAAGTCTTAGTATTGATTTGTTCATCGCACTTTTCATTCGGTCTTGTTTGCTTTTGCGCCGGTTGTGGCAGTATATGTTGTTTCTATCGCATTCTGGTTGTTTTCCTCAGTGGCTGCATTGCATATTTAAATTGGAACTACGAACAAAGATCCGGGAGCTTTCCCCCTGTACCGCACTGCATATTTAAATTGGGACTACGGATGGAGATCCGGGAGCTTTTCCCCTGTACCACACTGCATATTTAAATTGGGACAACGGATGGAGATCCAGGAGCTTTGTTTCATCGCATACTTAAATTGGGACTACGGACAAGATTCCAGGAGCTTTCCCCCTATACTGCATTGCATGACAAATTCTGAGTTGCGGACTTAGTTTTGGTGGTTTAACATTGAGGAGATTTGGATATATATATATATATATATATATATATATATATATATATATATATATATATATATAT
>ML376864.1:0-25586 GCA_005239525.1 Nicotiana knightiana
AGAAGAGGAGGGGTATTTATAGTTTTAGAGAAGGTTAATTTTGTAAAATGAAAATAGGTTAAACTTTAAAGAAAAAAGGGGCTATTTGTGAAAATTTAACGTTGGGCAACGGCATGCTGTCAGGGTGACCGTTGCCAACGGTCAGTGGGCCCCACATCTTTAAAAAAAAAAAAATAGTCGTTGTACCGGGCCGGGCCGGTTAAACCGGTACACGGTTACGGTTCACTACCGGTNGCCGATTCCTGTTTTAACCGGTCTGGGCCGGTCCGGTTACGGGTCAACCCGGCCCGTTTGCCACCTTTATCTCGGCCTCACTCAGTCATTACTCTTCAGTCTCACTCACATGGCTCACAAATGCCTCCATCTGCCCGAAACAATGATAAGTATGCATGTAATTAACAATACTGAGACTGAGATATGAAATGATATGCTATAACAGGACTGAGTATATGACATCAAATAATCACAACATGAGACATCAATATACGACCACTCGGGTCTCAGCATTTCCGGCGTGAAGCCTATCATGTATACTTAACATGATTTCTAACATGTTCACCATTACCACATTAATAGAAGCGCATGTATCATCATGGAATAATCACTAAGCGGTGCCATGGGATAAGCCATGCTACAATTACTCGGTGCATGCAGCACGTCCGTCACTTGGCATGTGCGTCACCTCAATTATAGTCATAAATCATTTAGCTCGGGGTTTCGAACCCTCAGAATCAAGTTTGGAAACGTTACTTACCTCAAAACCGGCTAAAATACTATTTCGCAGTGCCTTTGCCTCTAAATCCGGCCTCTGAGTGCTCCAAATCTACAAAGTTCAGATTTTTATCATCAAATTATGCTTAAGGAGTAAATTTCAATCGAAAAATATCAATTTAGCTCAAAACCCTGAATTTGGTCAGAACCCGACCCCCCACGTCCCGAAACTCAGAAAATTTTATACCAAACTGTTCTTCATCATCCCACGAGTCCGTATATAAAGAATATTAAAAACAGAGTTCGTTTGACCCCTCAAATAAATCCCTAAAGGTCTCAAAATCTCAAGTCCTAAACCCGCTTTTTCTACTGATTTTTGTGAATTTAACACTGATATTATGCTCTATAATCATCCATAAATGAGTTTTAAGATCCAAAACACTTACCTCTATGAAGAACAATGATTTTCTTCTTCAAAAATCGCCCCCAAAGCTCTTTGTCCGTACAAAAATGATGTAAAAAGGGTTTAAGTCGCAGAAGGTTTAATTATATACTGCCAGTGATTTATTCACTGCGATCGCGGCAAAAGCCACACGATCGCGGTTCACAACAGTTCAACCTCACGCGATCGCAACCCAATGCACGCAATCGCGAAGACCAATTGACCTCACCCCCAACGCACCTGGTTAGCTTTACGCGATCGCGACCTAGCCCACGCGATCGCACTTCACCTTTTTCCAAACCTACGCGATCGCAACCCAATTCACGCGATCGCGATGCACAACTTTTCCTGGCCCTCAGAGTGTTCTATGCGATCGCGGCTCCCCCTACGCGATCGCAGAGAGTAAATGTCTGTTGCACCAAAACCAGAAAATCAGCAATTCTCTAAGTCCAAAAATGCCCGTTAACCACCCGAAATCAATCCCGAGCCCCTCGGGACCCCACTAAATATACCAACATATCATATATGATCATTAAAACTTAGTTGCATTCACGAAACACTAAAAATAATATCAAAACACCAAAATCACATCAATTTCAAGCCTAAGAACTTTGAAATTTCTAAAATCCTCCAACGATGCTGAAACTATCCAAAACAACTCCGATTGACCTGAAATTTTGCAGACATATCCAAAATGACATTACGAACCTGTTTCAACTTCCGAAATTCCATTCCAACCCTGATAGATTATTTTTCATTACCGACCGGAAATCGCCAAAAATTAACTTTCGCCAATTCAAGCCTAATTCTACACAGGACATCACAAAAATATTCTGAACACACTCCTAAGTCCCAAATCACCTAACGAAGCTATCCGAGCCATAAAATTTGTATTCCGAGGTCGTTTACCAATAAGTCAACCCTCAGTCGACTTTACCCATTTTAGGGTTATTTTTAAGACTAAGCGACTAAACTATCACTACAGCCATTCCAATTTCAAACCTACCAACTCTAACACATCAATAACAGTATAATCAACCTATGACAAGTCAATAAAAGTAATTTTTAATGCAAGTTTTATGTAACAACCGACCGGGGTCGTTACAATTGTAATATAAAATACCACTAGTAATAGTGTTAATTCCCGGTTAAAATTGATTTGACCCGGTACTAGGGTCAACCTGACTAGGTACACTTGTCCCCTCGGCCGCAGCTTTCATTTGAAGAAATTTGACTTTATCTCTAGGGTGTTTCAATATGTGTCTAGTCAAACTTCCAATACCCTCGATCTCCAACAAATTTAAAAGCCAACTCTGCTCCACAAGTTTTACACTTAGCCTTATTTTTTCTCTTAGTTGAATGAAAAATGCCCAAACAGGAGATGTTTCGCTCCATTTAGAAGGTTGTCTAGAAAAAGTACGGGCAGTAACAAGAGGGTCAGACGGGGCATCATTTGGATTATCAGTTGGGTTAACTTCAACAACAGGACTAGTGGGTGTATCGTCATCTGATTATGTTTCATCTAAATCTATATTTTCCTCATCATTTTCATCAATAGTTGGATTACCATAAAGAGCATTTATATATTCATGGTTTAATTGTTCACCCGATGCAATATCATAGTAAAATTGACTATCGGTAAATTGTAATAAAGTGTTATCGCTATCAAGAATAACAGGGGTAGGACGGGTAACAGGTTTGGGTCAGGGAGCCGGGGAAAGTGGAGGAGTAACAATTTGGCCACTAGATTCACCAATCTTGGATATTTATAGTTGAGAATAGGAAAAAAGTGTAATTATAAAAAGTTTAGGGTTAAAATAAAGTTGGGGGTAAAATGGCTATTTTTCAAAGTGCCAAACGGCTATTTTTGCAGGTCAACGGCTATAATTTAAAGCTACCAACCGTTGACCTTTTTTTAAGAATTTATTTTTATTTTTAAAAGTAGTTGTTGGGCCCGTTTAGGCCTGGTTGAACCGGTCCACTTAGGAACCGGTCCCGGGCCCAAACAATCCCAGACTCACGGGCTCAATGGTGAGGACCGGCCCACATGGGCTCAAATACCTAACTGGTCTCGGGCCGATCCATTTAGGCCCACTACCATATGGGCTCACGGGCCTGGGGTGGACCGACCCACATTACAGCCTTAGAGTAACGTATTTTGTCTACATTTTTGGAAAAGACAAATTCAATGAATTATATTATGTGTATAATTTTTTGAGATTGTCGTAACACAATTATAGGGAGAAATTCAAAAATAGCCAGATTTATAAGTGGTCATTCAAAAATAGCCACATTTTCAAAAGTAATAGAAATTTAGCCATTTTTCATGTAAAGATAAATATGAATAAAAACACTGTTCAAAATCCGGAAAATACTTTAGTATATTATACTGGAGTTCCATCATAAGTATACTAGAACTCCACCATAATATACTGAAGTTCCAGCAAAGTATATCAGTCCAGTATAATATGCTGGAAGTTCATAAACTGGTGCTAGAATCTCCAGTATATTATGCTGGAATTTTCCGCGTGTTGGAGTTCCAGCATAATATGCTGGAAGTTCATAAACTGGTGCTAGAATCTCCAGTATATTATGCTGGAATTTTCCGCGTGTTGGAGTTCCAGCATAATATGCTGGAAGTTCATACACAGGTGCACCGAACTCCAGTATATTATGTTGGACCGGTCTATATTGCAGCAAAATAATGGCTATTTTTTAATAACTTGGCAAACACTGACTATTTTTGAATGACCAGTCCGAAAACTGGCTAACCGGTACTATTTTTACACAATTAAATGCTCCACTTTTACATGGTGTCTATCTTCAATTTTGCATAGGTGTAGAATATTAATTTAATCATCGGTATTTTTTCCTTTTCTATTAATCAAAGCCCATTCCCGCCCCTAAAAAAGATAAAGAATTATACATCTCAATGGAGACGGTAAGATATATAAGTAATTAATATCTCAGGCTCGACTTTATAATAGAGCACTATCTTTATATCAAATTAGATGATCCAGATTTCAGTAAACTAATGAGTGAAACTTATTACTTAACAGATTTATTACAATAGAGATGCAAATATTTGTCCAACGAATAGTCAAAATATGCTCAAAGTATTCAATGGACCCAGACAGAGAACAATGTTACCAACAAAATGAAGAATTACAAAACCAGATTAAAGGTGCTACAAATTTTACCTATCATGCTACAATTTATCTGCTTCCTCCATCATAATTCAATACCTCATATGCACCTAATTCCTTTCCCAAACTTAATCTGCTAGCTTTCGAAACATGTACCCGTACCCCCTTAATAACATATTTTGAGTATAAAATATTACTCCATAGATTGAAATAAAGAAGTTCCATAGAAAAATGAAATATCCAACTGTAAAAGTGTATGAAGTAAAATTGATTTGTATTAAATACTCAAATAATAAAGCGATACTTGGAATCGGCGACAGACGGAAAGCGAGGCAAGTAGAAACTAAGACCGGAGACACCAACTTCGGTTGACACCGAGAAGAACCCGAAAGGAATATTGCTAATGAAGACATACAAACGTTTGTCGCCCGATGACATTCGATGGAGAATATTCTTTAATATTAAATACACAATTCATTATAGAGAATTTTGGCATTTATGACATACCGTTACACATTCATCAATGACCCTCGTAATTTTCATTTAAGAGAGACTTGATCTTAGGACCTTGTTCCCTTGGTACAATTATAAATATTGACTTTAACAGCCATTATAAAAGACATAAATTTTCTGACAAACTTATGTTATACATTATCCTAAGCTCAATAATATTTTATTTCCTGTGTATTGATAGTCTTATTACCGCCTTCGGAAGCTCTACTCCCAAAACCAAGTTATTTGTTGTCTTATCTCGATTTTAACGCTAAGTCTTGTATTTTACTTACTCCCTCCGTTCACTTTTACCTAATACGTTTTGATGTTTTATGCTCCTTAAAAAATAATAAATGGAGTGTATAATTTACCATGATACCAATATTAATTGATGCATATTTTATTGGATTTAAGAAAATGATTTGAAATGAGTAATAAATACTGTGGGTATAACAATAATTTTTTTTTGTCTTCTCTTGATATGTGTAAAGTGACAAGTAAAAATAAAAATTTATTTTTAGTATACTTACCAAGTAAAAATAAACGGGGAAACTAATTTATTTATCATTTTAAAATTAATCGATTTGTTTGTTGATAAATCATGTTGCAATTTAAATATATCATTTTACGGGTAAATAAAAAAATAACAATTGAAGATTATGCCGCAGTAGAAGATAGGAATCTACTCCTGTTTGAAGAGATATGATACCATTATTCCTACTATTATTCTATGGTCTTGACACCATCACCTTAAATAAAATAATTAAACAAATATATTAGTGTACTTACATTTAAATGGAAAGCCCAATTTTCTCACATTCATCAAGGCCTTTCACGTTAACTAATGTTAATGTACGTGCATTGCACGTGTACATCGCATCGCGTCAATAATAATTAAACGTACACAAGACGAATAAATTGTTGAAAATAGAAATTAAAATTAAAATATATGCAATATATGTTTTACTAATACAAATTAATTACATTGACAGAGTAGTTAAATTCAAATCTTTTGAACATGCAAAAGATCATAAATTTTATTGGGTTAGTTAAATTGTATTTGTAATTATAAATAATTTATTATATCAAAAATAAATATGTTATGTTGTTATATTCACTTAACATCTCTTCATAAGTGTTACACTCATAGTTTTATTACATAAGAAGATAATGGGTTTTTAAAAAGGCAAGTAATGAATATAAGGAAATAACGAATATTTTTAATATTAATTGTAAATTTTGGACAATCAATCTTTTTAACATAATTAAGAGCTATCTCTTTCACTTGATATAAAATGGAGTATAAAAACTTTATGCTAATTCCAATCGTGTAATTAAACAATTAAGTTCCACCTTTCTGAAAAATAAAGAAAATAATATTTAATTTGAATTTATCAAGATTCTAAAATAGATATTTTTTATGTAGAAAATGGGGTTAATCTACTTTTATAACAAAAGAGATTAAAACTTTAAAAATGTTCTATGCTCTTTACTTCTATTTTTTGTCCATTTCTCGGATTGATTTCACTCACATATTGTCGATGATAAATATTTTGTATTCGATTTTTATGCTTTTGTAATAGTATAATAAATACATATTATTTAGAAATTTCTAGTTTTAAATAATCTCAAATTCTAAATACTAAAGTGTATTTATAATTTTATCAAATAAATTTTTTATTTTCAATGAGTTAAAATAAGAAAATTTATGTTAGATGAAATATTAATTAATTTTAAATTATTAAACGTTAGTAGATCCTACATATTCGTTAATTGTAATTTTAGATAATAAGAACTTTATTTTTAATGTGTTCAAAGAGAAAAGAATTTATACAAATAAAATTTTAAGTGATTTAGTCATAAACGTTAGGAATTCTTAAGATAATAAAATATTATTTTTGTCAAAAATAAAATCAAATTAAGAAAATTAAAAATTCAATTTTCTTGAAATTTAGTGCATTTATAATTGCAAGTAGATTGGCAGATTAACTTATTTTACTTGGTTTGTTCTAGGTTGAGTTATTCATCTTGACCTAGGTTATATTCCATATATTAACTCTAAGTAAATTTTTTCTTTTTATGAGAGTTTTTATTTGTCTATCGTGAAATTTATTTACCCATTAATGCATAGAGCAATTGCTCATGCATCAAATTAGTGCGTTTTTCTCTTTTCACATGTAAATTTCAATTTATCTTTACGGAAGTCACTTTAGAATTTTTATAATTAATGGAAATCAAGCTATTCAAAAAATAATTTTAAAATCCTAAATATTATAACTTTATACATAGTTTAAAGGCGAAATGGTTTCCTGACCACTTAAACTTGCATCACTTTGTAAAGTCGATATATTAACGTTTGGATTTCCCATTTGAACACATTTACTTGAGAAAATGACTACTAATAAACACTTGTGATGATGCTTGTTGTTCAGTTGATGCTGACATAGATTTAATATAATATTTTGTATAGCCACATCATCCATTCATTCACATTCTGTTGACATCTCTATGTTTAAGGTCCCACTTTTTTTTCTTTTCTTTTGTCAAATTAATTTTTTCTACACATATCCTTTCCACTCCCTCATAACCGCCGAAAAAAACCTTACCGAACTGGGAATCAATTTGAAAAACTTTAGATTTTATCATCGGCAGCGGTTCCAGCGATTGTCTTTTTTCTATCCCACCCAATACCTTTTACTTTCAATGTTTATCATCTTCTCAAAAAAAAATATGAATCATATGTAAAACCTTTTACCACAAAAAATTACAAGGAAAATATCACCAAAACTAAAAGACAAAAATCATCACCTCCAAAGATCAACGAGAAAAAGCATGAAGCAGTGAACAACTTTTACCATGATTGAAATCAGACCCAACTTTTCCCAACAAATCAGCAAATAATTTCAGCAAATCAGAAAGCAACGACTATGATCGAAATCAGACTCAATTTTTCCCAAATAATCAGAAAATAATTTCAGCAAATTAGAAAGCAATGAATACTATTTGCTTTTCAATTTCTTTTGATCCATTCATACTACAAAATCAAACCTGATTTCTCCATCTTCCTTGATTCGATGAGTTTATTTTTATGATAATGGGTGTAGAGTTTTCTCTAATACGGAGCTTTGGAGTGTGATTGATAGTGAAAAATTGAAAAATAAACAAATATGTCGATTTAATATGGAGCTTTGGAGTGTGATTTATCAATTATTTTTGTTTGTTATGGACTTAATTTAGAATAAAGAAGGAAGAGAGGGAAAATGAATAAGAAGAAAAATGGAGGGGGGGATAGAAAAANAGAGGGATTACGGGGTGGCGACAAAGGAAAAGGTGGATTTTTTATTTTATTTTATAATTAATCTTATCGTATTCACGCGCTTCATATTGGTGCTTAATACGCAATTGACCACATAAGCTATAATATTGTCACATAAACATAGTCAACGGTCAAATGTGTTTATTAGTAGCTATTTTCTCAAGTAAAGGTGTTCAAATGGAAAATCTAAAAGTTCATATATCGGCTTTACAAGGTGATGCACGTTTAAGTGGACAGGAAGCCATTTCGCCTAGTTTAAATAAGGAACAATTTAATAAATAAAATATTGATTGATTTTAAATCCTAAATATTAGGAAAATAACTTAAATTACTATTTTGTCTAATATGGATTTCTATTTTTAAAGGGTAAAAAAGGCGAACGATATTTCGATAAGGGTCTTCGTACTTTTAATATAATATAGATAAATTAGTTCACTCTAAGGGTGTCAAACGGGCCGGATCAACCCGTTTCCGGACCGGTTGAAATCGGACCCGACATAGTACAAAGGGGGCCGAGTGGGCTGGGTTTAAGGGGTAAGGGGGTTGGGCCGTTTACATTTTTTCTACAAGTTACCCGGACCGGTCAAACCCGATCAACAATTTTTCCTGTAGAACTTGTTAACCGGCCCAGACCGGTTTAACGGCTATCTTTCAATATTTTTTAATTTTTTTTTCCAAAAGTTGTTTAGGACCGTTGGCAACGATCGGGTAGCTTTTGGTCGTTGCCCAACAACTGGAATTGCACAAATAGCCCTTTTTTGGGCAATTTTTTTTTAAAAAAACACTTGTTGTAATTACTAATTTAGCTCTTTGAAAAACTATAAATACACCCCCTTTTCTTTATTTTTTCACTCATCTCTCATATCTCAAACTCATATTCTCTCATTCAAGTTAAATCATGCCGTGTGATTCTAGAGTGCGCTCATATGTTTGGGAACACTTTGAGATGGTAGAAGAAAATGAAGAAGTTTACAAAGTAAAGTGCAAGAATTGTGGTCTAATCTTAGTTAGCGTTTGGCCATAAATTCCCAAATTTGTTTTGAAAAATCTGATTTGGGTGAAGTTTGGTTTGAAGATGAAAATGTGTTTGGACATATGTTTTCAAAACATATTTCCAACTTTATTTTGGAAAAAACATGTATAAAATTCCCAGGTTTTGGGAGTTTGGCCCAAAATCAGCAATTGAGGTAATTTTGGGATTTGAAGTTTGAGATTTGGAATTTTGCCAAAATGTGGGCAAAATTTATGGCCAAACATGAGTTTCCCAAATAAATCCCAAATTATTTTGGCAAAACTCATGGCCAAACGGGTCCTTAAATCTTCGTCCAAAATGCACGGGCATAGGCTGTTTAAGGAGGCATATGAAGATTTGTCTTGAGGTTCTCCAGAAATTCGTTTGACTTGAGACAATTTGTGTTATTTTAATATTATTAGGCGTATTATGCTTAATGTTTTAGTTTGTTAGATTAATTTAAAATATTATTAATTTATTATGCAATGATAAGTGTAAGTTTAAACTTTAATTTAAAGTATTAAATGTAAACTTTAATTGAAAGTTTGAACTTGCAAAATATATTATTGTAAGTGCAATTTTTTTCATCTTCATTGTATTCTATATTTCTATTATCTTAAAATTTAAATTCTTAATAATATATTCAAATATAAGAATTTTAAAGTCTTTGCATTCTTTATTCAATTACTATTTTTATAAGATTATTTTTTTGTTTATATTTTTACAATAGTTATAAAAAAAAAAAAATTCAACGCTAACCCGACCCGGCCCCTTTGACCCGTAACCATTACGGTTCAATTTTTACCCGGATGAATCCGGACCCATTAAACCCGGTAAGCCCCAACACATAACAAGTCCGGTTCTGAACCCGAACGGTTCAATTTTTTCCCTACCCAACCCGGCCCGACTACCTATTTAACACCCTTAGTTCACTCATAGAAGCATTAAGGGATTGTTTGGTATGTGATATAGAAATAGATGTGAGATTTTTTTTATTTCAAATTTGATTGAACTTTGAATTAGAGATTAGCAATCTCGGAATTAACTAATCCCGTAATTAAATCAATAATATTGAGACTGATTGGAAGAGGTAGTTGGATAAGGATGAAAATGGAATAAACTCGCTAGCATCTATATTCTACGTTACAGGCCTATTTTTTACCTGAACATTTTGACAGACATAACTTTTTGACTGCTATACATCTCAATTTCTGCAAGATCTATTAAAATGACCAAACTATCCCCAATAACCATCAAAGCAGTACCATTCTAATTCATTGAACAAGGAGGATAAAATCGCCAGTTCAAATGAAATTTGACCATTGGTCTTACCCTCGGTTCAAACATTTGACCCTGATCGTTTAATTTCCTCGAGAAATTCCAGCCGTCGATTGAATTCCCCATAAAGAAACATGGCCCACAGATTCTGGGCCCACTAATTCACCCCGAAAACGTGGCACTGCGCTCCACTATATAATCAGCTGTTTCTTAGAGGAAAACTCACGGTGACAAAACCAAGAGAACACAAAAGGGTTTTAGGGTTTTAAGCTTTTTAGGGTTTTCTGTGAGAAATGGCTGAGGAGAGTGGACAGAGGGCTAAAGGTACCGTCAAGTGGTTCAGTGACCAAAAGGGTTTTGGGTTCATCACTCCCGATGATGGCGGCGAAGATCTGTTCGTTCACCAGTCAGGTATCAGATCTGAGGGTTTCCGTAGCCTAGCTGAAGGTGAAACTGTGGAGTTCGAAGTTGAGTCTGGAGGTGACGGCCGTACAAAAGCTGTTGATGTAACCGGACCTGATGGTGCGGCTGTCCAAGGTGGACGTGGTGGCGGCGGCGGCGGCGGTGGATACGGTGGTGGTGGTCGAGGTGGTGGCCGTGGTGGAAGCCGTGGATATGGTGGTGGTGACGGAGGCTACGGTGGTGGTGGCGGCTACGGTGGAGGTAGCCGTTATGGCGGCGGCGGAGGTGGTTATGGTGGAGGCGGTGGCTATGGAGGTGGTGGTGGTGGAGGAAACGGTTGCTTCAAGTGTGGTGAATCTGGTCACTTTGCTAGAGACTGTACCCAGAGTGGAGGTGGCGGTGGAGGTGGCAGATTCGGTGGTGGTGGTGGCGGTGGAGGCGGCGGTGGCTGCTACAAGTGTGGTGAGGATGGCCATTTCGCCCGTGAATGTACTAGTGGTGGTCGTTGAACATGGGTTGAAACCCTTTGTTCCTTTTATCTTTTAGCCATTTATGTTTTTGTCTGAAAGTGGTGCCTTTGGCAACTCTAGTAATGGTCTTTGCTTCTGTTTCGTCATCTATGGTTGTTTGCTATTGTTATTTTCTGCTCATTAGTAGTATCCGTTATACGGTTTAGTTCAGTTTGAATCTTTTGGTAATGGGGAGTTTGATGTTTTGTGGTGCTGCAAGGAATACTCTCTGTACATGTTCATATACATGTTTCTGAAGAAATATCAATTAATCAACTGACAATATTTGTAGCCCTTCAATTTCTTTTTCGCATAGATCTTCCACTCCCCTTTCGCGGAATATCTTTTGGTTTTAGGGTTTATTAATTGTGATTTGATGTTATTAACAGTTTGAATGCTTCCGTTTTGTGCTTAGAGCATGACATGTGGGCTGCTTTGTTCCTTGATAACTTATGGTAATAAGTTTGTGCTGACCTGTTTTTTGTTAATGCGTGTTACTTTTGACCAATATTGCGTAGACTTTCTAAAATGTATTATTTTTGGAGAACCCAAAGCGTATCCTGTTACATTTTTGGAGAGTCCGAACAACATAGGTTTTCACTATTTCGGATCCTTCAAAAATGCAAGGTTTTGACTAGGCTTTAGATGTCTTTACAAATGTCTTTTTAGATTTGGGTGCTGTTTGTGCATAAGAGGTCCATGAAAAGGACGAAAGCTAGGTCACAGGTGTGATATGCTTATTCTGTGTTTAATGGGGGGTGGTTGTCTGTCTCTTTGTTATTGTTGAAGGAATAACTTTTGGTCTAGCTAGTGTTCAACTGGATGCCTTGGAATACCTATTGTCAAGCATCAAACTTATGCTTAGAAGGATAAGTTTCTCACCATATCTTTGGATGAGACAGTTTGACAGGATGAGACAATTCTGAAGTTAAAAATTACTCTACAGATGCACTTAAGTAGGTCTAAAATAACCAATGGTTTCAAACACTTAAGGCCATTAAATGTGAAGTGAAAAATTACATTTCAGATGCATTTAAGGTCTAAAGTGCACCCAACATTTTCATGCATTTAAGGCCAAATAGGCCTAAAGCGCAAGTTGCCCAAAATTCATTGAATTATAACGATCCATTATACGATTTAATACTTAAATCTACTCCAAATGAGTTTAAATTTGAAACATAACCTCTAAATATCTTTAACAACAAATCTAAATCATCAATTTGTCAAAACAACAATAAATCTCACCCATTTTGCAATTAAGAAAAAGAAAAAGAAAAAACCCTAAGCAATAGTAAAAAATAATGTGTCACAACTGCTCACCACGGTAAAACATCATAAACTACCTTAAAATATATTCACAAACACCATATAAAATCATTGTTACCCGTAGTAGTAGTAGAAGAAGAAGAAGAGGAAAAAAAAATTGCAATTATTTAAACAGTGGGTACAAGTTCAAAAAAAGTTTAAAAAGTTGATACATGTTAAATGAGAATGACCAAATAGGGTTCCTGTGCAATTTTTACGAAGGTTAGGCTGCAACTACCCTCACTCACAAGATGCAAAAAGAGAGGAGAGATTGTAGATTATGGACACTAGGAAGTCATAACAACCAAATTTCGATGTAAAAATTGCGCGGGGCACCTTATTTGGTCGCCCCTTTTAACCTACTCGCTTTTTAAAAAACTTTTAACTTGTATTCATTTTTTAAATAACTTCAGCTTCCCTTTCCCTCGCTGAGCTTAAGTTCACCAGTTAAGCTGAAGTTCGCCAGTTATAAAGACAAAACTTCAACATACGGAGCTGAAATTCTCCAATTACAAAGACGAAACTTCAGCTCTAGAGTTGAAGTTTCCCAGTTACATGAAGTTCCCAAGTTATAAAGACAACAACTTCAGCATACGGGGCTGAAGTTGTTGTTTTTATAACTTGAAAACTTCAGTCCCGTATGCTGAAGTTCCCCATTTACAAAAGACAAAACTTCAGCTCTAGAGCTGAAGTTACACAGTGTAACTAGAGGAACTTCAACCCGTATGTTGAAGTTTTTGTCTTTATAACTGGGGAACTTCAGCTGAAGTTTCCCATTTACAAAGACAAAAATTTCAGCTCTATCCCCAGTGTAACTGGGGGAACTTCAACCCCGTATGCTGAAGTTTTTGTCTTTATAACTGGGGAACTTCAGCCCCGTACGCTGAAGTTCTCTATTTACAAAGACAAAAACTTCAGCTCTAGAGCTGAAGTTTCCTAGTGTAACTGGGGGAACTTCAGCATGCGGGGTTCCCCAGTTATAAAGACAAAAACTTCAGCTCTAGAGCTGAAGTTCGCAAGCTACTTCAGGCCCGTCTACTAGAATGCTGAAGTTTTGCGTGGTTGCCTTTGCTATTTTAGACCCGCATGCTGAAGTTATGCGCAAAAGCGATTACAGATGCAATTTTTTTTACAAAGCGGATATAAGTTAAAACGTGACACAAAAAGTGGGTACGGATGCAAAAGCCCCAATTTAAAAATTGTTGAAAACTTAGCCTAGAGCATTAGGAATAGATCTAAAAATAACCCTAATGCACTCAGTAATTAGAGGGCAAAGCTCAACTAACAAGAAAATCGAATAGACAATGCTGGTGATTTGAACATATATGTTAGCAAGTTACATGAAGCTAATCTTGTATAGATTACTGAAAAAAGAAATTTAAAAAGGAAAACTAATAAGTACCTAATTTTTCACATACTGTGGAAGTATTATACAACTTGATAGGTTCACAGCCGTGAGCCTCTGGATTGATAAAGTTCCATAGTTTCTCTGCCTTTGTTCACTAATTCTTCAACTATAGGATCTTGCATTAGGTGCCCTTGTTTTGTAGCCCATTCCAACACTATATGTGCATTATCATCAGCTAATGCTTCACTATCAGGAACATGTGTTGCTATGTAACTCAAGAGTTTCAAACAAGGAATCTGAACCATTTGTTCTCCAAAGTAAATCAGTGGAACTAAGTGCTTTGTGCCTCCTGCCTGAATTATTGCCTTGCAATGATTGACTTTTAGGAAATTTTCTGTGCAAGCAAATTCGTTGAGTGCATTTGCAGCCTCAATAGTTACTTCTGGTTCTCTATCATCTAATAGAGCTACCAATGGACTAATGATTCTTGTCTCCGTTGCTCGAAAAGTTCTAGCCAAATGCCCTATAGATTTGATGCTTGGAATGAGCAATTCTGAGTCTTCCTTGTTGATAATTCTCAAGAATTGATCTACCACGGCTTTAGCAGCGGGTGCTGTTGGCTTAAAGGCAGAGCGTCTCAAGTCTGCATTTTTCTCAGCAACTCCTGTGAATTTAGGAGTGTCAAATGAGCAGTTGGACCAAATCTAAGACAAGTTAAAATGGGTTGAATCAATAAACCGTCAAAAGTTTGTTATGGCCAAGATGAGCTAGTCAACTTGGGCTAAACAATGGGCCATAAATCACCTTGGTTTTATTGTCATGATTATATCCGACCAACCAATGAAACAAAAAATAATATATGCGCTATATGAATACTCACTCACCATGTTACTCCAATTAAGTTCATCTTTGACCCATATTATACAAACTATATCTAACCAAACAACCCAAAATATTTTTTTAAGATGTTTTGATAAGTATTTTAAAGGTCTCCTCTCAAGCTTTCAAATGGACCAATTTGGTTATGTTCAAAATAGTTTGCACTAAGCCTAATTTTTATGAGCTAAATGTGATACACCTACCTGTGATCTCCATCAGTGCATAGGCTGAATGATATTGTACTTCATCAGGGCCTTTCTCAAGCAAAACTGCAAAGCATAATAGAGCTCTGGATTCTGTAATACTACTACAAATGCTAACGTTTTCAGCACAAAGATGTCTAAGTGCTCTCGCAGCCATTGCCTTCATTTCAGCCTTTGTAGCTGGATCTTCATATTCCCTCCCTTTAATGCTAGTCCCAGTAAATCCAACATGGTGTTGCCTCTGCTGATTCGCGTGTTGTCGCTGCTGCTGATTCGGATTTGCTATAGGATTGTTGGGCTGATTTTGTGTCTGGTTTTTCACGGCCATTGCACTTGTAACCAAATTATGCATTTGGTCAGTTGTTTGATTATCCATAGGGTGAGGAATTTTACTTTGAGATCTACTATCATCATCGTCAACCTTGCCTCCAGTGTTATCACTGAATTTGCTAGCACTAGAAGAATTAGAATGAGCCATCGCAGCCGCGTGTATAGACATATGATGTTTGTTTGTAGCAATAGCATACTTACTATGTTCTTGAATTGTTTCAAAAGCAAGATGACTAACCAATAACCTAATAGTATTAGTTTGAGCAAAATGATCTTGACATTTGTGGTGATTCTTAGCCAATTCTGAAATAGCCCAAGCCACCACTATCTGTACTTTCATAGGCCCATCTTTGAGAATTTTAGCAAAGACAGAACAAACACCAGCATTCACAATCTGTTCAACACTCTCAGGGTCTCTACCAAGTAGGCCAATAGCCCTCGACGCGTTCTCCTGGCCCTCCATTCGTCCTTCTTTAGCCAATTTCAACAATGGCGCCACCCCACCTTCTTCTATAATCAACTTTCCATATCGCTCGTTGTCACGAGCCAATGACACAAGCGAAGCGGCGGCATCAGAACGGTCCTCTAACGATCCTGTACACAAAATAGCAATTTGTTCCCATATGAGACATAAAATTGGCTCGTTAGCTGCAATTGGAGGAAGCCCGAGATACTCGTCGTCGCGATCGTCTGCTGGGGTTGAGACACGTAGCAGCCATTGAACGTCACCAATTGAATTCTCAAGCTGTTGAGCCGTTTTCTTTAAGGCAGCAGTTGGGATGATCGTAAAAACACGACTCAATCCTCTGGCACAACATTTGAATACGAGGGTGAGTGCCTTGTCTAAAACCTGTTCCGTGTCATCGATGATCCGACGTGTCGGACGTTCGTACAAGTCGTTGCTAGCGCGCGCGGCTTGTCGGAGGAGAGCCGCGAGCCGCTCTGTTTTGGCTTTGATTTCAAGACAATCTTGTTTGAAATTGCAAACCTCGTCAGCGGCTTTTGTTACCTGGTCTGCCAATTGTATTGGCCTTGCTAATATTTGCTTCACTATGTCCGCCATCGTAATAGCGGACTCGTAATATTTCCTTAAAAGACCGCAAAATCAAAGTTTTTTCACGAGGAAAAAGGACACCACATGGAAGAAGAATATGAGTAAAATGGGATACAAAAGCAAAAAGGGGAATTGCGTTAAACTTTAAATATATAAAAGATGAAAACAATAACTGGGACAAAGGAAAAACATTAAAGGTCTTTTCTTTTTTGCTTGTTTCGTAATTGTAGGTCTGAGTTCTTGATTTTTGATTCTAAGGGGGGTTTAGGAAAATGATAATGTTAGCCATAAACGGAGGAGGAGGAGAAGAGGAGGGTTGCAATAGGCTGACGGCGGGGTTGTGAAGGAGGGAGGATGGATTCAGTATGGGTTTTGGAATGGTCAAACGCAAATGTCTCTTTTAGCATACCATGAAAATTGAGAACAAACACTCATGCATTGGCCGTTACAACCTTATTTATAGGAAACATATGTTTGTACTATCCAAAGAAATTAAGTCAGCAGCTAATATATAAAAGCCACTCTATAAACCATTGGATATCATATGTCAATTTTCAGTTTAAGGGGTTTATTAGGAAAAATAACGTAACATTTGCTTTATGTATTTCTAATACCTTGTTTGGTACATTTTTTTCAATTTGTGCAATTAGGCATTATCCTATGCACAAGTAATGCATAGAAAACCATGGCATTAGTAATACCAAGGCTTTAATGCATGCATTAGCATGTTTAAAGACAAAATTATTCTTAAAGTCCCTAAAAATTAGAGAATATGGAAGACATTTTTGTAAGCAACTATTTTTCTTAAAAACTATGCAATGTATTATAATTTTAATACACCACCCAAACAGTAGATAAAAAATAATATTTGTATAACTAATGCTTGCATTGTTAACTCATGCATTACTAATCCATACATTACTAATACACTTTATTCCACACTATTCTTATAGATCGACTAACGGGAAAATAACGGGGGAGGAAACATTTATATCCAGCGCTATAGCTACTACCCCATTTAACGTACTCTTAAATCATCGGTTGCCTATAAATTGTCTAAGTATTTCCATTTTATTGAGCCCACTTCTTTCGTTGCTTATAAACGAATTTCTTTTTAATGCACTTAGCCCGTTATCTAAACTCATAGTTTTTTTTAGTATTATTATCTCATATTATACTTTCTCAGACATACTTGGCATCGCTTGTTTGTTGTCCCTAGCTAAGTCTATATTAATTTTTTTTAATAATCGTGGTGTTCGGGCCGTGCCAGCTTGTATGCACTTCGATTAATTCTACGGGATACTTACCACCTTCTATCAATAACAAGTACCAAGTAACTCTATCCACCAAGATTTGGATAGATGGGAAGATCTTACCTAGTGTTTTTTTGCCTTTGCTCGAATTTGTTCCTGAAACCTCATGGTTCTTACCCACTTCATTGATTATTAGGTCACATTGATTTTGAAAGATGATATGCTTCATATGCCTATTGTAAACTATTTACGTACGATGGACATACTGTAATTAGTACAATTCCCTTTTCTCATAGGATCACACGATTAGTAGTTTTCGATACCAATCCACCATTTGGTTGACTCCTTTTGCTGATCCTAAATTTGGTATCAAACATCCGCTAACAACTAGTAATATTTGTATTAACTTATTATTGAAAAAGTAATTACTGTAGTGAAAAAGTTAACGTTAAGCTATATATATGAGTTTTTCTAGCTTATACTGTAGTAATGTTGTGCTATAAAAAGGTTCCAACCATCACCTTTTGACCATCACAAATTCATTAACTCAACTGATGAAAATCTAATTTAATGCATAGTAACAACACTTATACAAGATTTGGCGATGCAACCATACTGCAAAACCAAGAGAACGGCAGCTTAAAATGATCAAGCAGATTGCCATTATCAGTACCTAAATACATGAAACTATTTTCATTAAAGTATATGAACTTCACCAACTAAAGTAAAGTCACTAAACTTCACACACTAGTCATATTTTTTGACACATCGAAGTAACTACTACTACTTTTTACCTACTATATACCGACAAAATCTATCAATAAATGTAACTTTATTATATATTATGGTGGCTAAAATCTTGTGACTCACCCTTATAGTGAGTAAAATTTAATAATTTTTATGTGGCAATAAATAATACTTTGACTTAATTATTATAGCGAGTAAAGTTTACTCACTTTAACGTGACACCAAATAGAATTGCGACTCTTTTACTAAAAAAATTAATTTCAATAATCATACGTGAAATTATTGTCGATAAATATAGAAGCTTTTGAAGATGCAGTTCATAAAATTAATACCTAAAAGAGTTCAATATTTTTGTGAAAGGATAATTATCATTAGAAGGACATCTCAAAATTGTAAAACCAAGGTACCATATTAATTATAATAATTATTGTTATGCCTCAATTCCAAACAAATTTAGTCGACACATCTATATCGATGGAAAACAGAGGTAGCATGTTACTTCAACAAAATAGCTATCCATAGCACGAGGAGAATTTGACTTGATTTTTTTTTTTTATTAAAATTATTCGTTGGCAGAAGACCACCCTTAAATTCTAAGAAATCCTTGATTATCCATGTTTAGGGACGTTGTATCAATGTTTATGCCCTTTCAATCAACACATATTATTAAAACAACGAGACATGGAATTGTGAAATATCTTTGCTCCCACAACCACATGTATTCGTAATATATGCAAAAACGTTAGTTGAGTTATTCAGCTATTGAAAGTGATAAATCATACTAGTAAATACAGATGCTAAGTTATGCACCAACTTAAAATGAACTCTAAAATATGGAGAGCATTCTTTTTTTTTAAGAGAAACAAGAGAAAACGTAAAGCAAAATTAAAGCATTTATTATAGGACAGCTACAACACATGCAGAACCATATCGTGTGATGTTTCAACTTTTTGCTTGGAATTATTAGCGACGTGAGTTATTAACAATATAGGTATAGTACACGATATTGTGTACCTATTTAGTTTTAAAAATTTCCATGCAAAAGTATGAACCCTTTATATAATTATTCTTCAGACTATCGTCATATTCCATGTATACATTCGCAATAAAACAAGAAGAAGAAAAAAAAACATACGTACTATTTTTATTGGGATCACTATGATTACTTGTACTAATATTAATGGTACTCTTCTTTAAATAATTGATATAGTAATGGAACTAGGTGTTTTTAGGTGTATCAAAGTTCAGGACATATCACATTATGAGATTCACGGTTCAAACATTTAGGTGCAATTCGAAAGAGAAACATCGAGCATATGGATTCGGAATTTAGTTCCATTATCATTGTCAACAGTACCCTTATTTGTTGTTTCCTTTATTTTGTGAAGTATTTAACTTATATGTATTGATTGATAGTGTAGATTTTTTTTTAAAATCAGTGTTTTTAACTGATTATCCCCAATTAGTGGTAGCAAATGGATAAAAAAAAATAGTTATCCATCCATATAATTCACTAAAAAACAGGTTGAATAATAAAATTTTATAAAAATGAGTTAAATATGGATAAGATCCATATTATTAACCAATGAGTTTAACTTTTTAAATTTGCAAAGATTCAGACTAAGGGTTCTTCAAGTTTTGGAGACTAGGAGTTCTCCCAAAAGTAATCATATTCAAAAAGCCATGAATAAATATCCATATTATACATCAGTTAATCCATTCTCCATTCGTATCAAATATGGACCGGGTCGAGTAATTTATTCTTTTTTTATATTATTCATTTTCGACGCGCCCATATCGAACCCGAGCTTCCCGTTTGCCACCCCTATCCCCAACAGCAAAGCCAAAATTTTACAAAGAGGGTTAAAAAAAAAAATACTAAAAATGTTACATGAAGCAACTTTAATTTGAACTCCGTTCCACTAAACTAAAATACTCATTTCATAGGGATTCAATAGCTTATATGTAACACAAGAAAAGCCATTTTTGCTCTATTTGCACATTATGCGTTTTTGACGAATGGGTTTCAATTAAACCCCATTCTCTCCACTTTGAGCTGCCTCTGGTTATAATATAGTATCATATTTTTCTGATTATGTTCAAAAATATTTAGTGCATATAAGTTAAAGTCTTTCGTTAAATAATAATGTCAACTTGGCAACGATAAGTTGTTTTAAAGAATATTCATCCCAAAGAGTTAAAAGCTCAGGATGATTAAGAACTGAGTTCGCTTTAATGTTAAACATTATTGGAAAGTGCAAAGAAGAGTCAGATTTTTGGACACTTCTTGGCCTAACTTGTAACCTACATTTTGAGATTTCCATAACTCATTCCTGTGATCAATTTCTCTTCTTTATTTTCTTAATTATTCATTCTGCCCAAGGAAAACCACCCATTTAGTCACTGTTATCAATAGAGGATTCTAATTTTGGATAGTCATCAATCAACTTATCACTTCTTTAGAGAAATGCATATCATTTAGAACAGTGCTTTTAACGTCTAAGCTACGCAAATACTTGCATGACAAGTGTTTATTTTTAAAATCGGATAATAATTAAATTTACAAATGGTATATGTAGTTTCACTTGGCACAAATTGAGAAATATTAAATTTGATATTAAAAATTACTGTAAATAAAAATAAAGCAAACCAACGTAATGCACAACTTTGGCGCTCAAGCTAGGTCGTTCTCAAACCAACTGAGTATGCTATTGAAAAATATGGACTGAACAACAGAGTATGAAAGCTTAAGAGAGAAAATGTAATATATTGCTTTGTTATGCGTGAATGTCTTGTGTTTGCAAATGATTAAACCTCTCTTTATATAGTAGAAGAGTTCTACTTATGATACAATTCTAAATACAGAAAGAAATTCCATGATTGGCTAATTAACCGGCCTTGACTTGATACGTGCCGAGATTTTCGCCACGACCCTTGCCCGATCGCGGATATCTTGGCTTTCCGTTATTCGACTCAGCAGGCTTCCTTCGATCTCGCTCGATCTCTATCCTGCTCCGTCTCGATCTCGGCTGGCCTCGATCTCGATCGGTCCCTGAATCAAAAGCTCGACAATCTATCTTCGTGTTATGGTCCGATACAATGTGGGGTTTAGTTTAATAATTCATACCTTAATTAATTAAATGTTAGATAAAGTAGTGTAAAGGGCTAATTTGCAATTTAAGTTGTAAGTGTTATGTTAGTTACTTAGTGGCTAAACATGAAAAATAAAGAAGAGAAAGACTTAGACTGCGAGTGGTTCAAAATCGAACTGGGCCAAGCTTGGAGGCCCTGTGCACACAAATTCCACCCCTAGCCCAGACCCTTTGAAAAATCCGGTCCATCCCCTCAAATAACCAAAACTGCGCCGTTTTGATTGCATCAATTCTTAGCCGTTGATTACCCATCATCCAACGAGCCGGAACTGATCAAGATCTCCCTTATAACTTTCCTAACCCCTCAATCCCTAGACTCGTCTTCCTCAGTTCACCTCTCTTTCACTCGCCGCTGCTCGCCACCCACCGAAAATCGCCCGTGGCGGCGGTTGGCTACCTAACTCCTTCAAATTTTAACCACATAACCTCCATCATCCCCTCAATCCAAATCCACCACTATTTTCTCCAAAAAATCACTCATTCTTTCCGAATTAGAGATCTAAGAATAAAAATCCAACCTTTTTACCCATTTTCTGATTTCTTCCTAAATCAGCATGTTTTGGCATCGAAACACACATAGACTGATTACTCTTGATAAGAGGAGTCATTTGATTTTGTCTCAAACCAATCTCATGGTAGTCGGATTCCGGGCAAGTGACTGCCGACTGCCGATTGCCCGGTGCTCTGAATCTCCGCCTCTTTTTCTTTTCGGCAAATGATAAAAATTGTGAAATAAAGCACTAGCCGTTCGAAGAAATTCCGGCCAGTGCTCATGTTATAATTACCATTATTGGCTGAAATTTTTTCTCGCCGGAGTTTGACTGGTTTGTCACTTGTTCTGCCTTCGCTCATCAGATTTCTTCCAACCAAAGGCCCATTAACAAAGAAGCCCAAAGAGAGTATTGGGCCTGTTGCCAGATGGCCCAGTTTTCTGGTTCTATTTGAAAGGTAAAGAGTTTTAAGGGGTATTTAAGCTCAGAGAATCTTTTCATAACTGCGTGAAGTGAGCAAAGGCAGAATTTGGGAGGGGTGAGTTTGAATTTGGAAAATCTAATTTGTTCCCCTAGCAAGGCTATTATAAATAAACATCTTAGGATAGCGCAAAAGCATCTGGAATTTTACACACGGCAGAAAATCTCACTCTAAAATTCACTCAAGTTTTGGTAGAGAAAAATTTCCAGAACTTGAGCTTCTTTTTGAATCTTTCAAAAAAAAAAAAAAGAACATAAAAAAAAGGGGAACTCTCTTAGTATTGCTCCATTTCTATTGTTTCTGGCCATTCTAGGATATTTTTTGTTGCTGTCAAGTATTTTATGAGATTTGAAGGTTGATCGAAATTTTCAAAACTGTGGTCGATTGTTGTTCTACTAGCTGAACTCCTTCCTCTATTTTGGTCATTTACTAAATTTTTTTCTTACTAACAGGTATGTCAAAATTCCACATGTACTCCTTTTTGAGCGTTATAAACAAAGATTGGAATCGTTAATACTATAACCATGCTTAATTTCACATATTTCTGGTGTTTTAATTTCTGGATGTGCTTATAACGTGCCATCTACATTAATTACGAGCTTAACTAGTTGATTTAAGCTATGTGACAAAGTTAGAATTGTTCTCTGATTAGCATAATACTTTTGAAGTAATCTATTAATGTTGTATTCATAAGCATGATGCTTTGTTTATTGTATTTATGGATAACACATGTAATAATTACAATTTACAGTGTGTGAATTACATTAATAGTCGAGACTTACTAAGCTGAATGTGATTATGTATTTAGGAGTTTCACTTTAGATGTGTTATTTGTTCGATTGGGGATTTAGGCTATTCAATGACTCATAGCTTTCACTAAGCTAGTAACAATATGTAATGGGCCAGTTTTGCACAATCGGTCCAGCAGTTGAAATGTGTCATTACAAGAGGTTTGGCTATGTTTGGGCTTACCTTAAGCTTTGCCTCAACTCACCTGGACCCGTCAGAGGCCTCTTGTGCGACATACAACTCATCATTTTACTAAATCATTCAATAATTGGTATAACATTGAATAATTCCAAGTAGAGCATGTCTTAATTAACAAGTCTGCTTTTCCATCCATTGTAGTAACTGGCTTCAGATAAATCCTCATTGTTGCGAAGCTCGTATATACCCATTTTATTTCCACTCTAGAACAAAATCATTTTATAGTTTCTGGGCCTTTGCACTCGACCTCAAGTTTAGGAAAATAAATAATCTATGAACATTCTTAGTTTGCTTTAGACGCGATTAATAATTTATCGTGGCCATGGGTACGGTTCCCGTGTCATGGTCATGATACGTAACTCCAATTCGAGTGTGCATATCATGTGACCCGACCATAACTTCCAATAATAATAAAATCAACATGTTGTAAATTGCGGGTTCATTTCACGTAGCGCGATTCGCAATATGTACAAAAATAAATGAGAGTACGACATCGCGACTTGTTCAAACAAACTCCATAAATAATTAAAAGCGGTATAAAAGCGTTAATGCACGAAAGGTTCAAAAACATGTAATAATTCAGATATTAGGCCAATTAATAATAGATGAGCGACCGTGCTAAAATCACGGAACCCGAGAATGTTCAACCACTTCTCCCGAGTTAACAGAATTTATTACCCGGTCTTTTATTTTTCGTAGACTTTAAACGAAGTCAAACTTTCCTCGATTTGAGATTTAAAATAAACCGGTGATTTGGGACACCATAATTATCCCAAGCGGAGGCTTAAAATAAATAAATAATTTCATTTCGAATAATGTCACTTTAATTGGAAAAACTCCCTATCCCCTCGGGAAAAAGGAGGTGGGACACCGTATACAGATAGTCCCCTCATTTTTTGGAGAGTAATAAAAAAAATATTTGAGTCCTCGATCTTCATCTCGATACATCATGACATAAGCATCATGATGCAAGCAGCAGAGGTTACCGAAACGTCCCGTCAATACAGTTTCCCATGAATTTAATGCGCGTCAGTCGACGGTCGGCCACTACCAGCTTTGAACTGTCGTTGTGAAATCAATAAATACCCTCCTTCTTCATTCTTTCAAACTTAACTTTCAGATTTTCTTCAATCTAATCTTCAGAGTTCTTTGTCTTTTTCAAAGCTTCATACTTTAAGATCTTTGAGTCTCCTTGTTCGTTTTATCCTAAAACACCAAGTATTTCCTTTCAATTTCTATTCTTCTTTGATCATAAAAACCAAATGGACAAAACATCAAAAACTGTTCCGTGGAGCCAGCGGCGGTGCCACGCCCCGAAGAGTTCTGCCCCGGGGGTGTGTCATCGATTCTGACTTCAAAGTTGAGAAAACCTCCTCGGTTCCCAATCGATGCAAGTCGGTATCGAGGTACATATGCTCGATACCAATAATCCTCCTTGAGCAGGTAAAGAAAGATTGCAACTGGGGAAACAAACATGTGGTGGTGCCGGCTCCAGAAGAAGAAATCACCACCCACGTGGAAGGGTTCCTAAGTGTTTACACTTATCCCTTCACGTTGGGTCCCCGCGATCCGATCATCATAGACTTCTGCAAAGAATACCAGGTGACCTTGGACAAATTCACCCCTCTTTCTGGAGGATCGTGGTACTAATCGCTACTTCGTGAGAAAAATCGGTGGGCTTCCCTTGACCCTCGACCACCTCATACGATTGTATAGCCCTCAACTCTATTGAGGTGGGCTAATAAAGCTTCAACGCCGGGCAACCAAGGCACCCTTCTCGAGCATAGACGAAGACAAAGACCGGGGCGGGATGAGCCGGTTTGTCCGAGTGAAGACCCCCGACCTAATACCGGCTGAGAGTATGCTATTTCCTGAGAAATGGAATATGAGACGTAAGTATAACTCCGTCCTCGATTTCTGTTTATTGTCTTCATTTCTTCTTTTATCCTTTCTTATCGACGTTTTACTTGATGCATCTGCTGTTGGATGCCGGGTGCAGTTCCCCAGTGTTGTTTTATAATTCAATACCACACAAGGGGGGGGGGGGG